>OX401409.1:32339141-32444141 GCA_947846245.1 Cerastoderma edule
TCATTGATTTGAATATGATTGCTATATCACATGCTTCTCGTGCTCTGCTATTCATTATTCAACCTATTATATAACCTATTATATATCCAAACCAACGATATTCAATTTTGGATAGTCGAACATTTGTGAAAGGCGCTGCTTGATTCGATTTGCCTATATCAAGCGATCAGTTAGCTTACCAAGCATTCCTATATTTTAGGACGGCCGTCTTTCCCATAGATTTGGTAAAGACAGCCTTGTCAAAAAGGTTTTTGACCACACTCTCCGTATAGAATCGTTTTATTGAAGTTCCAAGAAATGCCTAGAGAAACATGGTCAGCACAGGAGTTATTTCTCATGTAACGGACAACCCCTCTTCTTGACAAGAGCGTTTCTAAGAAATACAGCAAATAATTAAATGGCCCATGATACTTGATAAACGCCATGTGTGGTTATACTTGATTCGGATTTTATAAAAAAAAAACATATATAGGAAAACGGATAAAGCCTTTACCAAACAACAAATTTTCGACTGTCCCAAATTCAAAGAGTTTGCAGACGACATTTCAAAATGTGATTAAAATTGAAAAACAGTCTTCTAATAGTGCAGAAAACGTTGTTGGAATAAGAGAAATTGTTCTTTAAGAGCAATTTCTCCTTTTCCCACAATGTTTTTTTCCAGAGTCGTCTGCAAAAAACCGGTCAAATGCCGTAATTGTTTGGTAATGGATTTAACTTACACGCATTCCGCTTTCGTTTGAATACCAGAAAGTATGATATTAAGACTAGCAGTCCCACTACTACAACACCTCCTACAGCTGCACCAGCTATGATACTCATCTTCGACTGTGTCTCTTCTTTCGGAATGTTTGGGTCGACTGGAAACACACAAACACATGCGTTCTTATGGCTGTATTGATTAAAGGCGTTTGTTCAATCATGAGGCAATTTGCAAGTCAAAATAAAATGTTGTTGAAACGATACATGTTTGTATTGCCGTTTTGTATAAAATTGCAAAAAAATGTCTACTTCACGTTAAGTTGATTCAGACTGTGTTACAAATATCTATGTATGTACAGACGGTTTGCGATTGACTCCAAACCCTTTGCAATGCTGTTGAATCTGGATACATACTTATCTATTGTAAACAGGCTCTAAATACTTAAATTTGATCCATAAATACTTAAATACGATCCATAAATACTTAAATACGATCCATAAATACTTAAATACGATCCACAAATACTTAAATACGATCCATAAATACTTAAATACGATCCATAAATACTTAAATACGATCCATAAATACTTAGATACGATCAATAAATACTTAAATACGATCCATAAATACTTAAATACGATCCATAAATACTTAAATACGATCCATAAATACTTAAATTCGATCCTTAAATACTTAAATACGATCCAATGGCTATTCTTCAGTACGTCCAATACAACATCCGTTATACAGATAAAAAGAAATATAATCTTAATATCCAAGTTTCTTCACATCCGTAAACAACCAGCTTCAACGTAACCATAACAACCGTGAGCCCTTACACCCTGTTGGTTTGTTATTGTTTTATATTGCATCACCAGCATTTTAGTAATAGGTTTTTGTTTATCATTTTGTCACTTCTATTCAAAGGGCCAGTCTTTTGGCTTGGGAGATACTTTTCACGGATTATACCAAGTACCTCCCAACTTCTATCACTATTACAGGCGCCAAGCGAGTATAAGTCGGTATCTTTCAAATTAAGCTAGCTCGCGGTTCACGAACCGGCCTTTTTGGAACAAGTCCCATGAGAAACATTCTATATTGTGATGACCGGCTCATTGCTGATGGAGGAAAAACTCCTATTTAATCTCACATAAGGGTGGCCAAGCTGGTAAGAACCATTTTCATTCCGTATATCAGCCGGTAGACCACGTCCTATGAAAACCAAAATATACCACTGTACTTATTTGAACCAATACTTAAAGGGACAAGAGAGAATCAAACGTCGACATATACATTTTCATGATTCTACTAAGTGTCGGAGACTGTACCGTTTTAGAGAGATGAATTGTGTTCTTGAAATATTTATCTATGAGTAGTATATTGCATTGTTTCACATACCTTTAGTTCTAAAGAACACTGGGTAATCGGCGTTTGCAGACTCGAACCCAGCGCTGTTTCGTGCCCTCACGGTCATGTTGTATGCTGTATCGGACCTCAGACCGACAACCTTGTAGGTCCAATGTTGTGCTATACCACTGTTGTTGTACGTACCCGATACCACGTCTATCTGTTGGTTAGGAATAAATTCATTATCTTAACATTAGCAACATGTTGGATGAATGATCGATGATGAAGTTTGAAAAGTCGTCCTATATCATTCGGATAACTTTAAATGCTTCGTGAGCGATACACTGTCCGCTATGTAAAGGACCATTAGATGGGTACTGCCTTAATATGACAGCTGATATATTAATAACTGAAAGAATAATTCATTTGTATAACCCATTACCAAGCAATAAGAGCAGTTTGTTACAGACGACTCTGAAAAACATTGAGGGAAAAGGAGAAATTGGTCTTTTCGAGCAATGTCTCATTTTCCCACAAAGTTTTCTTCCCTAATAGAATATCATTTTTCAATTCCATCCCATTTTGAAAAGGCGTCTGCAAACTCTTCAAACAGTCGAAAATGTGTCGTTTGGTAAAGGAATAATAAAGGACTTGTTTATTCCACGTCGCAGAGAAATTATGCATAAGCGAACGAAGGTGCATATGAAGTGACAATTTGTTCGTTAAATGTAGTCGAAATAGAGGTAATAATATGCATTTATCTTCAGCACAATAGTTGTATGGAATCACATATTGCATCTTGAGACGAATAAAGAAGTTATCAAACAAGATCTAGATCTTCAATTGTTAAAATTCGCTTTTTCAAGAATTGGAAACAATAGTGGCGTATAAGGCACTTTTAAATAGAAAAATGAAAAAAAAAAATAAATCAAAACAAGTAAAATAAAAAGAAATAAATGATTACACGAACTTGCATTACCAGGCGGGGTAATCAAGTGATCACTGTTTACGATATTAAACAGATTACAAATAGCGGGTCCCCTGAATGAGCAGGTATTCATGCATTTTCTGCAGATACTTCTGTTTTCCACCATTTTATTTCCCCAACCGCTGGTGAATGTTGTTTCCATTTTGGCAATGCCGTTCGCTCGAAGACCGTGCAGAGAATTTCGAATCGAGAGATGCGAATGACCTAAAACATCACCCGTCGACTGCGATTTCTCTACCGAGTGCTAGACGTAATATTGTTATAAACCATGGGTTATTATATCGCACCAGTACCAGAAAGTAAGTTGGTGCTCATGTCATACGGGGTACACAATGTGGCTATCATTGGCAAAAGTAGGTGAAAAAAGCAAATAAACCTGTGGTGCGGCCATCTTGTTCGGACATTTTTCGTAAACATTGATCACGTGATCACCCCGCCTAATTACCATTTCGTATTGATCTCCGTCAAGCTCCATTATGTAGAAGACTTCCGTTGAGCCCATATCAAACCCCGACGTCCAGGATAAAACCACGCTATTAAAGGTCAAGGCCGTGACATTTAGGTCATATGGTCTCTCTGGGCTACCTGCACGTACACAAATAAAGTAATTAGAGAAAACGCGCGTTATGCATACAGTGTGACCGCTTGAAATTACGAAAGTAACACTGCCAAGACAAAAAAAACACGAGAATCATGAAATTTGTGTAAATATATTTATCATTTCTAGTACAAAAAAGTTAAATGGGGATGAGAATCTTGTACGAATCTCGTATATGGGATTCTACCGGTAAAATCACAACTAAGATTTCTAAGTAATGCAAGACTAGATTTTTGACAGTTAACCAACCCCGTTCAAAAGCGTACAGAAAAAAAAACCCAAAAAAAACATTTATTTGGCAAATACTGCAAATCGTTTCAAGTTTATTTTTCGTAAACAAAGGTCTGAATTGAGTATAAGATGTGGGAAACAATTGTTACATAGGTCTCTAGAAATGTGACGCTAGCAAGGTACACAAAAAAGAATTGCTGCGTTTAGTTATAAACTGGCTTTCCCATGGAAGCGCTGATTGACCCGGGAGCTATTCTTAATTGTTTTCATTAAAACTACGATATTTCAGCAATCGACAAGTAAGGACACTGAAAATGGCCTTTGTTATAGTGATAATGAGTATCAATACATATTTTAGCACTTATCATTTCCAGAGAACCAATCTCTGAGTTAGTCCACTAACATGTTTTGATAACAAATTATATGTACCGTGAGGTATGAGACGGAATGGCGCGGTACTGGTTCCCAGGGTGTTGTTTATAGTAACTGTATAGTTAGTAAAATCGTCCAGCCTTATGTTTGAAATGTTCAGCGTCGATGAGGTTGGGGAACCAGCTTGCGTCCAATCATGTAGCGGTTGGCCGTCGTCACGTGACCAAGAGAAGGAGGGTTCGGGGGAACCAACCGTATCTATGGAGAAAGAAGCCGTGGTTCCTATGGCTGCCATCACTTTCGGTTGGTATGGTTTGTAGGGATCTGGTCTAGGGGGACCTTAAACAAGGAATTGTTTTATACACCTTGAACTATTGGCTATATCATATAGGCCTCAAGCTTGTTTTGAGATGTATGTAATTGCCAATCGGTTTGTACAGTTTATCTTAAAGGCGGTTGAATAGAGACTGAGGCTATATCAAACTATACTATTTGGTCAACTTTTGGTCAGATTCAAAAAGTTGTCACAAAAAAAAACATCAGCACAACTCAAACGTGATAGTCAACGAAAAACAATCAAGATTAGTCAGATTAATTATTAAGATTGACTTATTCTTCACCTCTGACCTGGTCACATGATACACAACTTTTGAACTTACCAATTAGAATTCGTTATTTTGAATATGTAAACAAACAGATTGTTGATAAACATGATTGAAATGGAGACAACTATATTTCAAGAACAAAATAACTTATGTTAAAGGAGTTTATCAAAGAGGGTCTCACAGCATCCATTAATTAATTTTTCGCGAGTTTTATGACCAAAACAAAGGAACTCAATGATTTTTCCAGTGGTTAATTTGTACTCATATCCATTTGTGTGCCTTTAATGATAATCTACGATTCAGTTTGGCTTATTTAGAGCCTAGTATCGTGTTAACCATTCGCAGATAAATAAGTTAAGGAATTTCGGGTTTTCCCAGTCTATGACTAGAGCTTTGAAGTGTCTCGCTAGAGGACACTCTTACAAAGCCATCGGTTCTGCTGTAGCTCGAACCCAGGACATCAGAATCACACGTCCACTGAATTAACCATTGTCGAGCTTGGTGTTATAAACACCATTAACATTAATTCTGTATCATTCACTGAAAGAAAGTTGCTCATAGATCTTTAATATAGGCTTTTAGAACATTTAGTACTTTTGTTTGCACATGTCAATCAACAAACAAATACTAACTTGTTCGAAATCCTGGCTGGGCAGTTTTCTTCCTGAATTTAAGAGAAGCCACAGCGTTATGATGTATACGTCTTTATTCCCTGACCAAACCTACTCATGTCGGGGCTGCATATTGTTGCATAAAACGTGTTCGCCTTAAGAGCATGTGTACTTTTGAATGCGGCCTCGACAATTAATTTACACCATGTCTTACTTACATCAAGGTAATGGCATACCCAAATATATCAATCAATGACAAAACTGGCTTATTCTGATGTCAGACGCGAAAGATGAGACATTGGTATAGCTTAAGGTCAATCATAGGTGTGGAGAAGATTGATCCATTGTATTAAACCCCGACTTCAGGATACATGTATCAATGTCGTGGGTTCGAATATCACCAGTATCGGGCTCGATCTTGTAGCTTTTTATGCTATGCTTTTGGTACGAACATTGGTCTTACAGAAGGCACGTTTAGGTGTTATTGCATATAACGTGCTTCATAGTCGATATAAAATTTATCTGTTTTAATGACTGATTTAAGTTTACAAAAAACTAATCACAATCTATATATATCTATCTGTTTGAAGTTAATTCAGGTACAATAAGGGTAGCGCTTGTATGGTTATGACTTACATAACACGGTGACATGCCGGCCGCGTGTCTGGTTTACGCCATGGTTTAACACGTTCAGTCCGTTACATTCCCAATAACCCGTGAATCCGCACATGACGTTAAATGTTCCGTTACCGACGTCAGTGAGATGGTACACACCCATGATGACGTTACCAGTGTCGACGTTAATTATTTCCCAGTTGGGTGCGGGATTTCCCTGTATGTTCCACGCTATACTCATTGTCCCGTTCTCATTGGTAACGTTAGGCCCTATCGTACAGTCCAGGATCTCCATTGGATCTAAAATATATCACGTACAAGATTAGAATAGGACAGCAGCTATTATATTAATTCTATTCGCATGCAGATCAGACTAGTGTTTTATTTTGTGCTAAGAATTGGCGTAATTTCAAAGCAGCATTACCTTTTATTTCAACATTGAGAAAAGCAATAATGTAAAGTAACACGTTATGTGGAAGCGTCTCTCCAATGTTGTACTTTTATTTAAGATAACATCAATGCATATCATATGCATTTGATTTACGCATATGTTTTCTATAAGTTGTCTCCCTGCTGATTGATTAAGAGATACGTGGGGAGGTGCCCCAATAACTTTGAAAAATGTTATACACATTTCTACAAGTCAAGAGGTGGAACCGTTCTGAAACAATACAAGCTTGGGGGAAATCCTTTATGACTATTCGGTTGAAACCATAATGACAACACGATAGAATGCTTGTAAGGAAAATATATATTTGTGTTTCAGTGGTTTCAAATGTCTTTTGAAGTAAATGTGTGGCAATCTATGTTATCTTTCAATAAGGAGTTAGTCCCAATTTAGATAACGTATCTAGAAAAGGGGAAATTAGGTTCTGAGATCCAGACACGTTATGTGAGTCTAACGCATATATACATGCTTTTGCGTCGTTTGTTTATGATTTGTTTTAAAGAAGCTAAAGTGGTATCAAGAATGTCTTCTTGGATTAGCTTCGAATACTTATAGTCAGCACATAGTCAATTCATATTCAAAGACGAACAAATGCGAATGTTTATGTGTTTAACAGTCAGATAATGTACTGAAAGTAAAATATCAACTTACATTGAACGTCAATGTTTACGACTTCAACTGCTACGTTACTGTTGGTCTCATTGTCCCCCGGAAGTGGCGTATTATACACGTAACATACGTAATCACCCGAGTCCTCACGAAGTATGTCGGTGAACACGAGGTTACTTCCGGTCTGGTGAAACGTACTGTTCGTTGCATTCTTGGTCCAATATATTCCGATGCCAGCCCTGAGAGTGGCATTACATTGTATCGTCAAAGAGCCATGTTAAATTACTGCGTAATTTGAAGCATCGAATCCTTAAAGATGGAAATTTATGAAAAGAGAAATCGGTTCCTTTAAAATGTATGAGAACATGCATGGAAACTCTTGATATATACACCTTTTCAAGAGTCTTATTTAACTTAGACAAATCGTAAAGTCAAATAGAATGGTTGTTATGTCATTATGACTGAAAAATCAGTTCAGCGCTTCCTGAAAGCATTCGTATGCGAACTGATTTAGCAATGAAACTAAAAAATATGTTTCAACAGTTTTAGACACAGGACATACACATCGATCAAATTGAATAGCAAATTGTCATAGATTTTGTTTTGAATGCTTTTTGTTACCCAAATGCTTCGTTATGTCTTATACGGTCAGTAGAGTGTAAGCCTTCGCACATAAAGAGGTCCTTGGTTCGAGACCTGGCTCAGCCAATATCGTATACTGCGTTTAATGAACCAATGCAATATTATTCGTCGTTATATTATTATTTATCGCTAATGTTTATTAAGGGATGCCTATATTCTTTTGGAAAAGTATGTACATGTATGTGCAGTACATGTACTGGTAGTGGAATACCGGGAGCATGGGTAGGAGCGCCAACCTGGGCCGATAATACCGTACGTAAAGGGATCTGCTATATACGATGCCTCCTTTTGTAACATCTTATAGATGTGTCAAAAAAAGGTATGACAAAGCGTTGTGAAATTAATCTGTAGTACCCTGAACGGTTGCATCTGGTAAGCTAAGATTATTACAATGGGTATACTCTATGTCGTGAAAATGATGACAGATTGCAGATGTACGTGTTTTTTTTTATTAAGTTAGGAAGCAGATGTTGCAGACTTCCAAAACATAATTTGGAATTATGTGTTACACATTTATACAACATGTCTACATAAACACTTTTATACAGTAATAGAAAAAAATGCAAAATACATCTAGAAGATTGAAATATCTTATGTATAAATATTCAATGAAATCTATAACTTGATCACCTAAAAGCGAGTCCCAAATGGGCTGAAAATCATTAATTGATAGTCGATGCTTCGAACTCGACATTTTTTTATTTTTTATTTTCTATATGGGTTTTACATCACATCAACATTATTTCAGTTATGTAGCGATGCCCGACTCTTAATGATGGAGGAAGACCCCATACTCAACTGCCCACAAGGGCTGGTCAAGGTGGGTAGAACCATCGGCATTCCGTAAGTCAGTCGGGAGACTGCCTCTCATGAAAATCCATATCCCTTTCAGGATTTGAACCCACGCGGAGAGGGGCCATGTGATTTCAAGTTCTGTACTCTAACCACTAGGCCACGGAGGCCCCCAACTCGACATTTACTGTACCAATTACTATTTTAAGGTAGTAAATAAACGTTACAAGGGACACAACTCTTACAACAAAATGTGATATTCTGTATAAAGAGTATCTAATTAAGACATGCTCCTATAAATAACAACTATTCGTAACTCTTGATGAGACAACAGTTAGAATGACTTAATCCAAATTAAAATCGGCAAACAATGAGCAAATTTTTTTCTGTTGTGCTATTGCCATTACTGATTGAAACGTAATTCTGTCATTTTTATTGTATTGAATAACATATTTCTTTCCGATTTATCCACTTTTTCTCACATTTTATTCTAAATAGAAAACACTAAAGCAGCTTACCCTGAATTTCCCTTACCATTAACACGAATATAAACATATAGAATGCACTGTTGGTAATACTTCGAGTCATTTTCCACGATTAGTCAGTTGAAATATTGAATGAAAGTTCACTATCGTTTGTGTTGCCAAATCTAGCGTAAACATAACTAGACAGGATAACCACGTGGACGTTATCATTCTAGTCGCTTCATCTATATAGAAAGATAATTTGCAGTCTATATCAACCTTTAACCAAAAGTAACAGGGATGCTATGGATAAGTTTAAGATAATTGTCGACATCGCTATTAGCCCAAACAGAGGTGGAACCAACTTCATGCTTATGCAAACAGGTTAGAACAGAGGCCAGACGCCAAGTAAATTGGCTGCTGGTCTGTGATCTAACCTGTTTGCTACTCAAAGTATCATTCTTCTTCAAAATTAAGCAAATATTAAGGGTTTTCGAAAGCAGACGTCTTAAAAATCTTTTTTTAGAAAATTACTTAGTATTCTCAGGGTTAATCTTGTTAAATTAGAAATTGTTCTTTCGGACTTCACATTCCATGAGTTGCACTAGTCAGTCTTAAAGTGACTATCTCACAAATTGAGAATTTAATTTTTTCAAATGAAATATCTTCTATGAAGAAAATGACAAAACGGATGTAAAGAGGTCTAAAACTATAATGTTTCGCTCCAAAACTCTGTTCGTACTTGTTCGAAAAAGGTAAAACACATCTTCTTCCAATTACTGGGCTGGGTTCCCTAAGGAACGTATGTAGATATCTTGTAGAAAAGCAAATCTGTTTAAACGATTTATTTTGTAAGCAAGGATCTATAAATTCCTTCCTGCAAAGTAATCAAAATGGTCCGGAGCGTCATAAAATTTGACTACAAATTGGATTAACATTCGAATCAGTTGACACTAGCCAGGTGTTTTAGAAAACAATGCTATGGCTATTTATAAACCTAATATTCCACCAAAACACTGAAAGGTTGTACACGTGTTTCACCTTTGAAATGGAAACAGAGGTTTGCAATACATAAAGAAACTTTGTTTTGATGACTCTTTAACGAGTGTTACTGACATACCATAATTTATAAGATAGTCCTTTTAAAAAATCGTAATTTTTACAGACAACAGTGTAGGGCAAGAGAGTATTGTGGCCAACAGAAAGCACTTTGTTTCTTTGTATGGATGCCACAGGTAAATTAAATTTCTTCTACAATTGGGTGAAGATTGGCATCACAGTAGAAACTATGTAGATATTTGCTTGGTATCCATGAACCGTGATAACACAAATGCTAGAGAAACTCGGTGATTTACGTGTTACTTCGGGTCACTCGACTTTCTTACTCTCGTCAGATAACGTGTATGTAGCATAAATGTCCATAAACAATTCACTGATATCTCGAAGATACGACACTCTAATGTTACGGTATAATGTACTCAGGTTAGATCGACGAGTGACCCCTCCAGTGAATGCAAGTTTTGTGATATAACAATTGATTTAGCCCTTGGCTCATAGTCGGCCTTTATAGCTTTTGGTAGATACTGAAGGCTTTATTACACCATCTTGACAACACAAATAAACGCAAACAGTTTTGTCATCGAATTCCTAAAATTTGGCTTGATTGTGAAGATCGTAAAAACATGTCTGTGTTTAGTACAGTCATTAATACACATTTTTGGTAAGGGCGTTTGTTGGGCAACGCCAGTATTCAAGTTCTTATAAACGATATATTGAGTCGAGTTTGCGCTCGATTGAGAGTAAACTTAAGGTACCACCTCCTTGTAAAATCAAGCTATACAAGGTTTTTCATGGTCTTAAAAGGGAACTCTGCAACGGCGTCGACGCAATTTAAGCCGTGACTGACGGACCGCAGCAAGAACCAACCCGAAATATAATATACATCTCCGACACAGAAATGTGGCCCTATATCCTTTAGCCTATATATTTCGTCATGGGTGAGTGTGATAATCCCAATCTCATCCTATTGATTATGTCAATAAAGCGGTCCACAGGAGTGGTGACGAAGAAGATAACATTAGCTAGCAATCATAGTCAAACAACTTAAAGCGGCTAACTCAGAGATTTGTGCTCTATGAGTAATAAACGTAACACACTTTGATAATAACACTCAGCGTCACTAAAACAGAGACCATTTTCAGTTCATTTACGTTAAGTTGCAAAAATCGCGTGAGTTCGTTGAGTAATGTGAAATGAATCTTCAAGCCTGTCAGGGTCATTATGAAAAAAGCAATTTATCAAAAAATGCGGAAATTCTATATGTGCATCTGAGCACGTACCATAATGTGGTTTGGATTGCCTTTTTTCACACGGAACATGCCATAGGCAACATATGAACACATATTTCTAGTTCGATGTAATAGTGTAGTAAGAGCTTTATGTTTAACTTACTATTGTCTTGAATTAACGTAGACTACCCATATTCCGCCATTTTGAAACTCAGTTTGTAACTCAATTTCAAATTGGCAGATTATGGGTATTCTACCTCAAACCCTCAATACATACACATTTTTTTTAGGTGAGGTATACCGCTTATATTTTATTTTACCTGGCGCAATTTTACAAACGTAACGATTAATCTGTTGTTGAAATAAAAAATGTTGTTCAATCATCATGGCTGCAAATCATTTACCAAGCCATATATATAGTAACGGAGTTTTGAAAGGATGCGAAGTCGCAATAAAGTGATTGAAATCTTGGCTTCATTCAAAGGCATTGTTGGTAAAGAATATTGAAAATGCGTAAAATATCAAACGTCAATTACTTTGTTTACTTTTATTTTTATGTACATGTTAAACTGATGTTGTATATCGGTTGGCAACACTACATTCTTAACTTTATTAGAGTATAGTTCTTATGTTGCATTGGTGGTCGGGAAATATTTCATCTAGTATCACTCCACAGAGGTGAGAAGGACCTTACACAAAACAATATTTATTTCTTAATTCAGTTCAATTTACTTTATTCACGTATTTAAAGCCAATGGCCAATATACATATGCACATATACACATTAAAGGCACATAAAAGGAGATTAATGCTTTATCAAACTATATCAATTGGTAATTTTTTGGTCAGATTCAAATAGTTATCACCAAAAATCCACATCAGCATAATTTAAACGTGAAAGCCAACAAGAAATAAACCACACTAACCAGTTTAATTGTGTGATTTTTCATCCCGGACCTTGACAGTTGATACACAAATGTTGCACCGACCAATCAGAATTCGTTATTTTGAATATGTAAACAAACAGGTTGTTGATAAACATGATTGAATTGGAGACAACTATATTTCAAGCACAAAATAACTTATGTTAAAGGAGTCTATTTAATAGGGTCTCAATGCATTAGTAAATTAATTCTCATGACTTTTATGAAAATAATAAAAGAATTCCATATATTCTTTAGTGATTTATTTGTACTTTTCTCCTTTTATGTGCCTTTAACTATATAATCATATAGGTGAAATAACCCTTGTGGCCCCCTAATGTTGACCGATGATCTTGACTTGGGGTGTGTATATTCCGTTCTCGGCTATGTTTGATGGCTCCCTTGGCTTTACATCTCCCTTCAGATCGACATCTGAAACATGCAGTAACATCAACAATACATCTTCAATACAACAAAACACCTGGGTACCGTTTCACAAAACAGTTAGCGCTTAAGATTTGTGTAAGTCTAAAACAACCATTCCTCTTATTTCAATATTGGGCGAAGCAATATTGCAAAGTTACACAGCATTGGAATCGTCTCTCCGAGACGCTTCCAATGACGTGTCACATTCTAATATTGTACTTTCATTGAAATTACTATCCATGTGTATCAGTTATGACTTACGCCAATATTTGTCTTAAGTTACTTAGTAAAACGGTACCCTGAATCAAATTCACTCCACATACATTTCTTCTCATATATAATTGCGCAATGGCTTAATGATCTAGTTAAACAAAAAGAGTTTAAAAGGAGGAATTCTGCATCAAATACTCATAAATGTGGACGCTTGAAACAAAGACCAAGCCCTTGTGTTACGGGATCACCATCTGCCTTAGTAGGGTCTAATTAACCCTTAGATTGCTGGGTAATTTTTTAAAAATAGATTTTTGTATCGTCTGCTTTCCAAACCTTAAATATCTGCTTAATTTTGTTTAGGAAAGATGTCCAGATTAGCAAACAGGTTAGATCATAGGCCAGCCGCCAATTTACAATTTTACCATAACAAAAAAGAAATACAGATACTTTTAATTATTTTACAAATAGACAGTGTTTATATCAATCAATTTTATGTCGACGGCTTCTTAACGGTATTACACTCACATTACCTGTTTAAAGATACTTACACGAAGTTCGCATGTTCCGGTACTTCACCATGTAGACCACAAATGCCAATACAGCAAGAACAGCAAGGGTACCACTTAATGAACCAATCAGAATCCATGTATTTCTCTCCGCGACGACATCTTCCATGTTTGGGTCAGGGTTTGGCTGAACTAGAATATAGACACGTTCAGTTGGCTTATCATGATTATGAAAGAAGCGGAATTGTGAGAGAACGTACGTTTAGAAAATAAAATACCAGACAATGTTTTTCGTTGGTCATAGTTACAGTTTCTCTGAGGACTGGGGTGTCGTGATTCTGGATTCAGACCGTAGTTATGCTTTATCGTATAAATTGATCTATGTTCTCTTTTTTGTTAGTGGATTACCAAAGAGTCCTTTTTAAGAGGAGTCTTAATCATGAAATGGTGCTAATTGCCCTTCTTGAATTTCTAATGCAAGTTCTTTGGTTCTCAAAGGACTCAGCTTCATCTTGTTACAAGCGGAGATTGTGTCCGTTTGGAACGGAAACGCTTAATTTAACGTAATGTAAACGATAACTCCAGTTCTGCATTCCACTTTCTTTTTCTATGTGATATTGATTTGTTTGTATATTTTGAATATTATTGTAATGACAAGAAACTTTGTAAGTTTACGTCTCAATAAAGTATTCGTATATTCGTATATATTCGTATATATTCTGTTTCGTCGCAGATGAATTCTGTAAGAGCCAATCTCTTGTCGGTTCGCGCTAAATACAATAAAGCAAGTACACCAGTTCGAAATAGAAAAGAAAAGAAAAGGAAACTATAATCAACAAGGGACTTGGCGTAAAAGGTAGGCTTTTTTTAATCAGTTTGAATAAGTATAAAACTAGAAGCTTATAATATTGCAAATGGTAATCAAGATCTCCTTTATGGCTAAATTATCACCATAGTCAATAAAGACATCATACCAAAAGAAGCTTTTGATTAGCTACTAGACCCCAATATTTACCCTTTGTTCTGAAGTACACAGACTGCTCGGTGAATGCCGATAGAAAACCATCCTCGTTACGAGCCATGACTGTTAGGTTATAGTCCGTGCTGCTGTCCAGATTTGACAACGTGTATCTCCAATAGTGGCCAACACCGTTACCCGTGTAAGATTCGTATATCTTACCAGAAATCTGTAGTTATAAATGTGAACATTTAACAGTGTCACAGTAAATATTATAAAAATAATTAAAGAAATGGAAAAAAAGTTAAATTCTTTATCCTGATGAAGATGTAAGCCGAAACATTGGAATATTATAATTTTACAAAAAAAACGTGTTGTGGTAGAATTTTACAAACAAACACTAAATATAACGCATAAAACTCGTGTCTACATCCGAATCTGTAGTTATAAGTATGAACCGTCGTTGAGTGTTATTTTCAATTCATGAGAACGATTCAAATTCAAATTTGTTTTAAGATGTTCAATGTATATTTAATCCTCTCTCTAATTGTAATTTTAACAAGCACATGGTGTTCATAACTGGTAGTGAAATGTCGGTTGTACAAGTTTAAGCATTGTTTGGTAACACATAAAGAATTCTTCTATCAACGTAAAATCGAAAGAGAAACTCGTTTGCAATGAGTAAATTATCTTCTTTATTGCACTTATCTTCGGAACATGAATGCTCCAATAGTCATGTGATGGCCTTTTAAGTTCAAAATTGTTTATGCCTGCGAAGTGAAAATCATATAAGCTCTATGCGACTAGATTACACTCGCTTGCAAATACCAAAAAAAGTCAAATAAAAGAAAAATGTGTTCTCAACGTGATTGTTTTCTTTAAAAATGACTCTACTTACGGACTTTTTTCAGGCGATATGGATAAACATCGTCGGAAAAGAACCATCGTCGGAATGGGCAAGTTTCGGTGGGAGTTTTACCCAAGCAAAACCATTATTCTCACCTAAGATCGTTAAAAGTCTTTCATGAATTCAATTGACGCTTTCTTACCCATCATCTATGTGACATCATCACGTTAAACGTTTGTTAAGTTTCAAGATATATTGAATTCACGCACATCATAGCAGGATAAGAGGCATATGGTAACTACCTGTCTATTGGTGCAGCGGTAGAGCGTTGGGCTCTTGTTCCGAGAGTCTCGGGCTCGAATCTCCGTTAGGCGAGGAGAACATTTCCGGGACTAACCCGCAAACCGGCGCGATTACTGGTTTAGTATCCAGGAAGAAGAAAGTGGCGTTAACAAACTTTAAGCTTCCTTCGCAGTCGATGTAAAACAAATATGGTCAATAGATCAACTACCTGTATGAATTTGTTCCCAATCAGTTTCATCACCATGAAATGTTGCTTCGATCCCATATCGAAGCCTGATCGCCATGACAACGTAACGCCGTTATATGTGACGTCACTAAAGTCAAGTTCGTATGCTCTCATCGGGCTTCCTGTCGGGGTGGATTATTTCAAAATATGAAAACTTATCATAGCCATTGACATGTACACTTAACCCTTTACCAAACGCCCAATCTTTCGGCTGTCCAAAATTGAAATAATTTGCAGACGACATTTCAAAATGTGATAGAATTGGAAAATGGTCTTCTGATAGGGCAGAAAGCATTGTGGGAAAAGGAGAAATTGCTCTTTACGAGCAATTTCTCTTTTTCCACAATGTTTTCCAGGGTCGTCTGCAGCAAACTGAACAAATGTCGTTATCGTTTGGTAATGGGTTAACAGATATAAGTACAGAGTTACAACAGGCAAGCATCATTCTGGATCTAGGATAGCATAATGATTACGTTTGATATACGTTCTCACCATTTTTACGCTGCGATTCATGCTTAATGTCGAGTTTTAGTTAAAAAAAATAAAGAATAAAACGGGTTTTATCTCGCAGACACCTGATTTTCTGTATAGCTGCGTTTTGATATAAGTATTCCTGTTTTAAGACATTAGTTTATATCGATTGAATTTAACCCTTGGAATGCTGGGTAATTTTCTAAAAAATATATCTTTGTAATGTCTTCTTTCCAAAACCTTAGATACCTGCTCAATTATGATGAGGAAAGATACTGAGAGTAGCAAACAGTAAGATAACAGGCAAGCTGCCAATATACTCGGCGGCTGGCCTAGATCCAACCTGTTTGAATAACCACGAAGTCGGTTCCAGCTCTTTATCGGTTAAAGTGGTGAAAATCGGTAAAGAAAGTAATATGATAGTTTGTGTACAATGGAAACTCGTATCAGTTAGTTTATTCTACAAACCAAAGTGATTGGCCACGAAACCTTCTATATACTATTAGTCTATATTGAGTCACAGAAATGTTTTCCTATACACATCTAAGGTTAACTTTATCAGATTGCACGTACTGAATCAGTGTGATTAAAAAACTATTCACTCTCATAGTTCAAGCATTCTACGCTACTCGTTTAAGATGCATATCTTTAACACATCCCTTTCCAAAATCTTCAATCAGAGAAAGCAAGTCCGAATTAAAAGGACTCAGACAAGCACAGGCTCGGAGCTATCTAGTCCTAGAGCCTATAAAACATATTCTCCGTGCTATTTGGATTGGCTGTTTAAACGAGCTAAGACGTAAAGTATACCGGTAACTTGACAAGATCACATTTAATATAAATTGAATGTATGTGATCGCTTCTTTTGTTTCCTTAATCTCATCATCTTTAGAGAAAATAGGGACCCTTGGAACAAAGAATCCATTTGTAGTTTGTATTGTGATTACAGCAGTGATGTGGTTTCTCGTGTGTGTTTCTTAACACTCAAACAATCATATGAGAACCTTTATCTATTGGAAAGCAACCACAAATGAAATACAACGAATTCAGTGCAAATAATGAAACCATCGTTATCGTTATATCCTTTTGTCGCAGTGGTTTCTAAAGTCATCTGCACCGGATACAATAGGGGACATTATGTATAAGACGTTACACGAACCATGTGCTTTCAGCTCAAAAGGCATAGAATAAGTCCCGATATCATTGTTCATTGTAAGAGTGTACGACGTAAAGTCTTCTACTGCGATGTCGGTGATATTAAGCGTGGTGGATTCTGGGTAATCCGTCTGTAGCCAATCAGGCATTGGCTCCCCATCGTCACGTGACCATCGGTAACTTGGATACGGGTAACCAACTACGTCTACACGGAAGAAAGCCGAGTCCCCAACACGTGCGTTTAATTGTCGTTTGTTTGGGTCGTTTGTTCTTGGTCTTGGTGGGCCTTCAAAGAAAAGAAAAACATGTTTCAGGTTTACAATGAGGAATCAGAATTCAGCGTTGGGATTGAAACGTCTCGACGTACACGTATTCCTGCGCGTAGGGGGCAGTGCAGCAGATATAGATATTTCCTACTTCGCAAGTAAAGCTGTACAACGACTTTCTTTCCAAAGCAAAGGGCAAATGGTAGTAATTGGTTTTCCTTCAGGAAAAAAAAACATTCGGTACTTGTATGGATTTACAAAATGACACGATATAACAAAGCTCGTTTTGAATTTTGTGTGTCAAGACTCACTCGTATAAACTACACATTTCGAATAAAGTTGAACTAGTCTGTCAACGGCTTTAGGGGATGTCTTAAAAAGGTTCAAGCATGATATTTCAATATATACGTAACACATCCACAAGCATACCAAATTAACAATCAGTATCGAGCATATCTTTAAAATCATGTGCCACATATGCATGTATACAAGGTTTCCGGAGCATACATATAACACATGGTACATATATATATATGTGCATACGATGATATGTATTATACATATACGGTATGTCACCAATTTTACAAGAAGGGATAAAAGTGTCATGACAATGTTCTTTGTGGAAAAAATGAGAGAATAGTCCGTGGTCAAGTTTGTATGTATCGTTTGGTTATGATGATACTTACAAAGGACCGTAAGAGTTGTCCCCTGCGTCACGTTCACACCGTGGTTTAACCGGTTATATCCGGTACATTCCCAGAATCCCGTATCGCCACAAACCACGTGATTTCCGGTCAAGCTGATGCCCGCAGCGCCATTAATCGCTCTAAAGATCGCCCGACCAGTATGGTTATTGCGTATTTCCCAGGTCGGGGCAGGATTCCCCTGGAAGTTTACCGATACCACAAATGTCTCGTTTTCAGTAATAATGGCTGGTCCCAGATAGAAACGGTCTATCTCTGCAGGATCTGTGATAAAGTCAAGCTTGAAATTAGTAAATTATTAGCATCTTTTAATTAAACGTTGATGGAGATTCATAAAGTATTCTCGAGCAAGTCGAGGGTTCAGTGCAAGTATATGAAGCATTTACTATAGTCTTGCACTGAACCCTCGAAATCCTCTTTTTTCATACCTTTTAAAACGATTATTCAGTAAATGTTCGTTTATCTAAGAACTCTGGGTGAATGTCTGAGGTTTCTTATAAAAAGGACATTGTTTAATATCGTCACACCTTATCCGAACTGGGTTACATAGATTTCCATTGATTACCGTACACTTTGATAGCTAGTTTTGACATTGTTTTAATATCCTTTGCTCGAATTAGGGAAACATTTCAGAACCGCGTTCTTCTTTTAAGTATGAGACTAGGACGTCTGAAATGATCGTAAATTCTCAGTCAGTTTCGCTAGATGATCAGACTTATAATGAAATTCGTAACTTTTATGACATTTTACCTTTTATAAGGTACATACTAGGGGTTATGAATGCCTTTGGTAATTTATAAAAGAAGGCTTAAACGAGTACATAGTTCAAACGAAAAAATGCCTCCACTTCCCTGATAAAGAATTACTAAATATTTCAAAGAAGGCTGTATGACCCCGGAGGTCAGAATGAGAAACTGACATTAAAGCGGCCGTATATAGATCTTGAATTTTACTTTTAACTTTTTACCAAACGCCAATTTTTCGACTGTCTCTTTTAATGCAATTGAAAAGTAATCTTCTGTTGGGGCAGAAAACACTGTGGGACAAAGAGAAATTTCTCGTCACGAGCAAAAACTCCTTCTCCAACCATGTTTTCCAGAGTTGTATGCAACAAACTAGTCAAATGTTGTTATTGTTTAGTAATTGGTTAAACATGTCATTTATGATTTTCTTACATTGCACATCCACATGAATGACTTCAACCGTTACGTTACTGTTGGTCTCATTGTCCCCCGGAAGTGACGTATTGAACGCATGACATACGTAATCACCCGAGTCCTCACGAAGTATGTCGGTGAACATGAGGTTACTTCCGGCCTGGTAGAACGTACTCCTTGTTTGGTTCTTGGTCCAATAGAGTTCGATGCCATCATGGTGTGACGTATTACAGGGTACAAGCAACGTCCCATGCTCAACGGCCTTCCACGATTTTGGTTTAGATGCTGAAAACCAATTGAAAGGGGATCATGTTTTGTTTTTCCACTTCATTATTCTACCACATTGATGCTAAGCCTGTATAATGATGAACAAATTTGCGAAAAAGAAATAATAATAACAATTGTAAAAAGGAACTCGAAAGATATTACCTTCCACCTGAAACATGGATACCATTATAATTGAAATGAAGTGGCATCATCAAATATTGGGCCCTCATACAAATCATTAATGTAGTATATTGGAAACATTATGAGACAAAATCAATAATTTATGAAGACATTTACAGTGTTTTCAACATTTTCCTTTTTATAACTGTTTTAATATAAATGAAACCGCGTAATGTAATATAAGTCCATCTGAATTACCCTGAACAACTATGCCGTTGATATATGGAATGATAAGTTCTAGGCATTATACCCGTGGCCTTAGCAAGTAGTTTATAAGCTGTATAAGGTATGATTTTCATTTCTTGAACCTCTCTTTCTGTTTTTGACAATGCTTAAATCTTCATAAAAAAAACGCCATAACCTATCGAGCTATCATTTCATCAATGACACTGTGTCGAAAAGTTAAATCTTAATAAAAAATCATCATGCCAACTATTTTGTTTGTTACATTGAAATGGGCATACAATCATTTCTAACAATTGTACAGTTATGACATGGAGATGTTTTGTCTTTTATGTTTTGTAATCTACTACAAACGAGAAATGCCTCGTCGGAGGACGCTAGCATTTTGAGATATTAACATTTAAGATAATAAAGTAATGCTTGTTTTCCATTTGAAAACATTACGTTGGTCGCTTAGTCTTGATACGATGCAATTGCTTGTAATGGGTTACTCGAAAAAGTTACCTTGATTTTCCGCCGTCACGACCGTTAAACATACAAGGAGAAACAAATAACACACAACCGACATAACCTGGTCCTTCCTACGTAACATTCAACTTGTGCCTGGTTGAGATAAGATGTATATGCAGTCCTATATCTTTTTATATACGTTCACGGGTGCACATATATATGAATATATATCTAAGTCCAATTAAAAGGAATGATTAAGTTTGTTTATATCTTATTTTGAAATCAAGCGCCGTTTGCGTTTTACTAATTATCATGTGGTCCAATTTAATGTAAGCTTATCGGTAAGCTGTATCCGAATGTCTATATTTAGCGTTGATGGGGTCCCAATCGATCTGCCCTTCCTATATCCCTAAATCTGAACTGACATCATTTCAAAATGTTGTGAAAGTTTATCCTATCAGAATACACCACAGTAAATCATCAGAATCGTTAACCCATTACCAAACAATAACGACGTTTGACCAGTTTGCTGCAGACGACTCTGGAAAACAGTGTGGGGAAAGGAGTAATTGCGCGATAAGAGCAATTTCTCCTTTTCCCACAATGTTTTCTGCTCGATCAGAAGATCACTTTTCAGTGTCATCACATTTTCAAACGTCGTCTGCAAACTCTGTCGATTTGGGACTGTCGAAATGTTGGCGTTTGGTAAAGGGTTAACATAGGAACTTATACTACCACTTTGGCAAGATACTCAAACAAAGGGATCTGAAAAGCTACATAAATGTAACACAATTGCTCCGAAAACGCTTTAGTTGAGAACATGATTCATGACTAAGTCAACTTACCTTTACCTACTTTCCTTTGTTAAGGTCGACGTGCACGTGGTCTAAGCGTCTCGTGATACTAAGTGTTTATCATTACATGGTACATAAAGATGATTCAGTACAAGGCTATTGCACGGCCTTTACGTTTGTGAGGGTTTTACTGTAGCCTTGCACTGGATCTTACACATATCTAGGTGACACATATCAATTACTATCTCTTGTCCATCCTTTTACACACATTTCGCATCTCCTTCATTCAAAGATTCGTTTAAACAAAGGAATTATCACTATTTCTTTAACAGAAACTAGTTTTAAACGTCGACGTGTAAGTGTTGGTTATCATAACATGTTGAAATTCGTAACCGCAGACAGGGGAAACAGTAATTATCATTTAGGACGAATGAAGTTTTAGTTTAGTTAAGGTTTGGTGTCCACTAACGCATTTAATGTGTCTCTAAGACAATGAGGTTTAGAGGATGCATGGTGATGGATTTGTGATTTTAAACCGCTTGGTTTTGTGGAGAGAGAGAGACACTGTTGTCTTGTTCAAACGTCTTGAACTAGAATGAAATATATGTACGTTTACTTATAATTGGCTAACGGTTGTTGAAAAGCAAATTATAATGGGGAAAATATTCAATGAAATGTCAACCTAATTCAGACGAATAAAACAATTAGCAGCACATATTTGAATACGTTGTAAAGAAAGGAAGATTTTCTTAAAGACAATACAATTATCTTTGATTTCGGTGTTTCTAATTTGTTTACTCAAATGCGAAAAAAAACCAGACTGATAACAAAAGCTACCCGGCAAACATGAAAGTATAAGAAAGATAACTCTTATAATTGATAATATTGTATCACAACAAGAGTCGCCCCCTTATTCAAGAAATGAATATTAATCAAATGAACTAAGAATGTGATCGTCCGTCATTTTTCATTTTGATTCATATTTTGTATTTCTATAGCCTACCATCTTGATTGTTTTATATCCATAACTTACATCACTTTCACATCCAACTGATTTTTAATTTCAAACGTTCTAACTCAAATATGTGGAAAAAGATCCAACTCTAATATGTGAGACGCTATAACGTATTTCAAGAAAATGATACAGCGAAAAGTTTATTCTCTTAGATCTAGTGGCATGCAAGTATACCTTTATTTTGAGTCCTTAGCGACATTTCTTCTAGTGGATATGAAGAGGGAAGTAGCACTGATATACCCATCTAAGTCCATGTAATAAACAAGATACATAATCTTAATTAGCATTGCGCAATAATACGTTGATGTTAGAATATGTCTATAATTGTTGGTTTAAGCTTAAACTGTTCCAATAATGAGATTTTTTTCTTCGTTTTCATTTTGTTTGCCAAGTTTTAAGCCCCGATAAGGTATATAGATTTTTGTAAGACTGACTTACGGAATACCGATGGTTTTACCCGACTTGCCAAGTGGGCAGTTGAGTTTGTGGTTTTCATTCATCATGATGAGTCGGTGTGGAAATATAACTGAGCTTATGTTTATGTGTTGTAAGACCCGTTTGTATAGATAAATTAATGATAATCAAATAGATCGATAAACAATCAAACAAATAAATGAAACAAGAAAATGATGCCGATAAAACAATATGAATATAATTTTCTTTATTATGATTTGAAGAAATAAATGAGGCAAAAGAAGTAGATGCTGACTATGTATTTCTGAATTTTATCATTTTGTAAACCTCGTGTAAGAGCGAGAACTTACGGAGGAAAATAAAGAACATCAAATCAACATGCACATCAGAAGGCTGCAAGAACCTAATTGACAAAGGATAAATCGCGACTTTTCTATCATTTACACCTATGTCTAACAATTAACTCACGCTGATATTTTTTTTTTTTTTATTATTCGTACTTTTACGTTTGCTGATGCTTTCATATTGGACCAGTTACAACATACACATGATGAGTATAGTAAAGACGTTTACAGACGACCAGTAACCTTCTGAAATTGTTTCAAAAGGGTTGACGACTCTATGGTCGATGATTTGTTAACCCTTTACTAAACGCCAAATGTCCGACAGTCCCAAAATGAAAGAAATTGCAGACGACATTTCAAAACGTCGTGAAATTGAAAAACCTTTTGATAGAGCAAAAAACATTGTGGGAAAAGGAGACATTGTTCGTTAAGAGCAATTTCTCCTATTCCCGCAATGTTTTCAAGAGTCCTCCGCAACCAACTGGTCAAATGTCGTTATTGTTTGGTACTGGGTTAAGGCCGTATTAAACAATTAAAATAAAATATACTTGAAATTTAAAATTATCATTGTGTCAGTATGAGCTCTGTGCGTAATGTAATTCTACGTCCGGATTTTGCTTTATCTAACGGGTTTTGAAACGGGTGTCCTCTACAATTAACGATCTGCGATAACCAATTAATAACTTACATGTACTGTTATATGATTGGCACTGATAAATAATCATTGCGAGCAAAATAAGATCGCTTTTAATTCTTTGTTCAAAGTGTGTATACTGTGAATAATTATGTGTATATTTTTTTTTAAATAAAAAAGCGTAACATCTACTGCATATGAATTGTACATGAATACATTAGATATTTGTGCTTTCAATATAGCAACTTTTTATTTATCAAACAACAATACGAAAACTGCATTTTGTTTTAACTTTTAAGATTTTCTCTTCTGTGAATAAGCTCTTTAAACGAGCACAAAAGTAGGTCGAGACAGCCAGCCCTATTACTTTGGAGGTTCAAAGAAAACGTGAACGCTGATGATCTTAGACCAGACCATGACATCACATCAAACGTGACGTCATTCCAAAAATAGCGCCGATATTCACAGAATCGATAGACTTGAATTAAATCCATTCGTGCTTTTATGGTAAGAAAAGAAGATGTCTACCTACAATCGACAATTAAATTGAAAAATTTAATGGTGTTAAGGATTGTTGAAGATAATGATCTGATAAAAGATTCAATTTAGTCAATAATGACAATGTAAACGCGGGTTTTTTCATTGTTGTAACTAGTCGCACCTAATTAGCCTGTCTTGCTCTGGTTTCAACCCCCTTAGCTTCTAATTTGGTGTATGTGCAGAAGGAGTATAAGTTAGGATAAATTACTTTGGCTTATAAATAACCCCAAACAATTCTTTAGTTCATGAAACAATTTCAATAACCATCAAACTTATAGAAAAGTAACGATCTGTTTACTTTTATGAATCAAGGTCAGTGCTCCCGGTTGACCAGATGCTTTCCTCTACATTCAACCCCCTGATATAAAATGAGCCACAAGGACAAGATAACAAAGAGAAAAAAAAATTATAGACTGTTTCACAAAATGATGAACATTCAGAAAAAGAGGGAACATGTTTTTAAATAATTTTACAAAATAGATATTGATATTTCTGCCAATACTTTGATCAGCTATTTACAGATTTAGGTGAAATATGCTTGCTTAGATCACAGTATGTTAAAATTGTAGTTTAGATACATTTTTCCTGTTTTTAACCCATTGTTCTTGCGTGAGATGATAAAAACGAGCGAATAGAGTAAATTCGACTTTTCTTGATTCTGTAACACGGGACTCCGGGTGCAAGAATTCCGATTTTGCTAAGGGGTCGGATTGAGAAGAAGGGTTGAAACCAAAGGAATCAAGTCGAGATACTTTCATACCTTCCTTATTACTGAGCTGCTAATAATGCAGAAAATAACATTGAAAAATTAGTCAATCAAATCCTCATATTTTCAGGAAGGGTTGTAGAGATGGGTTCAACGAGAGAAGACCTTGATTTCGAGATCAGGCTTGAGGCAGAAAGCATATTTATCTACTATTTGACAGGAACGTTGGCATTGGTGTTCTTTATAACACTTTGCATTACAAGATCATTACAGAGGACTCAGGTATAATAAAATATTTTTAAAAAAATAAATGCCTTATGGCTTAATTCCAATATTCACTGTAGAAAAGAAAAAAATAATTAATGAAAGATAAAACAACAGGCAAGAATTTATAACCAGAATTTTTAAAATGTTTAGAGAGTCATAGTTTGATACAGGTCTCCTATTTGCTCAATACATAGCTGGTTTGTTTTATGTCCTTTGGTTATTTTGAATACTAATGAGTTCTATTCACAAATCATATCACCTTTGTACATCTTGATAGTTTTTTTAACATGATAAATTGCATGTGTCTTCTGTCAAGACACATGTCTTATGTGTAAAGAACAAGAGCTGCCCATCAGACAGAGTGCTTCACTATTGGATAAATGTCTGAGAGGGATCTCTAGGTCAGTGAACTTTGATTTTTATCTGAAATATGAAGATACACACAAAACCTAAACCAAGATTTTCTGTGGACAGAAACTGGTACAATTTGATTCAAACCAATAGCAGTTATTGCACTTGGTCAGTAACCATACACTATGAACCTTAGTCCATGTGTAAAGTTTAAAGGTCATATTTCCGGATAAACAAAATTTTCTTTAGTTATGGTTTTTGAATTAGGTTATGGTTTCGTTATGACGGAGGTAATGATTTTTTTTCTCATACAGAAGTGAAAAATGTTGTTTTTGACTACTTTTATTCACCTTTATCGATTTTTGTGAATGACTTATCTCCCTTGTTGTGACGTCATTTGTGCTTCAAAGTCATATGAACTATCAGTAAGAAGAATCTAGTTCTCAGTAACGACGGTGTTTTTGCACAATTTTCGGACATTTTAAGTGCTGAATTGTGTTTAGGGAAACATAGATTGGATATTGAATATGGTATTTTGACAGGTCTTCTGGTGTTATTCTGCTTTTGGTCGCAGGGATGCGAGTTTCTCCCGTTTTCCGACGAACATTAAAGCTGCAAAAAGTTTCGATAAGTAAACATACGTGTGACGCGCGAATGTGTACATTGTTTTTCGGAATGACCCCAAATATCTATCAAAAGTTGTTTTTTTAATTACCCAATGTACCAAGTTGCTAATGATAATTTAAGCCTGAAGTCCTTTTGTTACGCTGTTTCCCACATGATCTCAGGTAAAGGAAAATATTTTTCAAAATTAACGTTGTGGTGAACTGATGTTCGTGATTAAAACAATTCCTGACTGTTAGTTTGGGGTGTTAGAGCCTCGTGTAGTCTTGCTTGATCTTTATATAGAATTTGCACTGTGTAAATATAGATAAATTCAAGAAAAGGATAAAACACGTTGATTACACCTTTTTTGAAAGTTAATTTCCTTAAATGACTCTCTTACTCGCCAAGCTTGTTTTGTTTGGAACAGATCAATTATGCTACATACTTAGTAAGGAATACTTAATTAGGCTGCTTTACGATTATATTACGATAGAATTCAAAGGGTTGCAAAAATATCTTAATTTTATCCAACATCATAAGTTATTGTATTGCCATGTCTTTGGGTTTTAAACGCTTAAATACATCTTGTTCTTATTTGCAAAACTTGTTTTATGTTTAGCATAATCGTAGAAACGTTGTCATTGTACATAAATGAGACAAAATGAAAAATGTACGTTGATTGCTATGATAACAAACCGATTAAAACAAGCAAGTTTCTTTTATCTGCCGTTGTCTTTGAATGAAAATTCAAAATAATGAATATTTGTTATCCGCAAACTGTCTCTGAACTCATCAACGCAAATGATAATGGGTTCGATCTTAACTTAAGCGTCTGCTTTTCGGAATTATTTAAATCACACACCTCATTTTATTGCCATTGGTTTAAATGACATATGTCACACGGAAATGCAGGTGATCAAACATGCTTATTACAAATTTATATTGATAATTTAGTAATAAGATCACTAAATATATAATTAACACATTTGAACATAATCTCTTTGTTTACAATTTAATTGATTATTGTCAGTTTACCTCACATACAAAGGGTCAATCAACAAACATCGGACATTACAAGGATTAAGGGTCGTGATGCAAATTAGCACCAATCTGCCACATTTGCACAGTATGTTTCAAGTCTCAAGTCCTTTATTCTTTAGGCGAAAGATAGCCTCTGGCGTTTATCTCTTAAATATCTCTGTTGTTAATAAACAGGTCTGACACGTTCTGCTATTCCAGACATGAAATAACAAGCGGCAAATCTCGCACTTTCAATGCGCGGCAATTAAATTTTGCTAAAAAATCCATTGTTAAGATATAACCAATTAAGACCAAACTCTCACAGGATGTTTGGATTGATAAGGTGTCAGGACATATTTATCTCTCAATGTGACTTACGTCTGATACTTTGTCGTTATGATATTCAAAGAAGTGAACATGTTGTCTTTTCTATTAGAATAGTTTGACACTTCAATAAGTATATGATAATCAGTATTCACCAAAACGGTATTAACTCTATGTTTTCAACAAAAAAACGTTTTAACATCAAAATCAAGTTTTGTCAAACACTGATATTTAAATTCCAAAATCATAAAAAATAAATTCAAATATGTTTATTTAAGGTTGTAAGTAAAGTAAACTATGACGATTTTTTTGTTTTAGCTATTATTAAACCTGTCCGAAAATTAAATGCTCAATATGTCAAGGCTACTTACACGAGAGAAAACGAACATAAATGAAAAGTGAATATGAAGAATAATTCTTAAGTCAAAACAGTTGATCTAGTAAGACGACATCGGAACCAATTTCGAAATCATAGAACTCTTACTGGGGGTGGAGTTACTGGAAAGTTGCCGGATGATTTTAACAAATACTCTTGAATGTGCCAGTGTTTAGTTTTTAAATTTTGATGTGTGGTGAAAATGTGAGTTAAAGGATAACCTACGTATCACAAGTAAGTTGATGTGTGGTGAAAATGTGAGTCAAAGGATAACCTTCGTATCACAAGTAAGTTGGGTTATAATATGGTTTGTTTGTTCGCAATTTATGATCTTCTCCCGTTTCATTTCATGTATTGATAAGACAATGCAGGGTGAATTTGACAGTTAATAGTTATACGATGTAGTTTTAAGACAATTCGTTTATTCAGATCTATGTCTTTGTTTACTACTCAATTAAAACCTTAATGCTAATACACGATCATTGACGAAAAAGTACTCGTGTTTTTTTTTTTCAACAAATATTAATAAAAATAGCTGTTTTCACAAATATCGTCAAAATTTCAAGCCGAATCTTACATATGAAAACATTTACAAATCCTTTCAAATTTACGCATTACGTCACTTACGTTTTTTTTTCAGAAGAATATTCTTATAATATGAAACATATTCAATAAAGAAAATGCACTGTCAATCCAAACATTGACTAAAGGATTGCTATTTCGAGGAAAATCGTCCCAATTTTAAGCCGTTCCTTTCATATGAACGCATTGACATATCCTTATAAATTCACGCGTTAAGTCACTAATTTATATTTTCAAATGGATATTCTTATAATATGAAAAATATCCAGTATAGAAAATTCACTGTCAATCCAAACAATGACTTAAGAATCATTTAATTCAAGGAAAATCGTCCAAATTTCAAGCCGTTCCTTTCATATGAACAGGTTTACGCAATGACAAATCCATGCAAATTCACGGGTTAAGTTATTAATTTATCTTTTTTCAAATTGATATTCTTATAATATGAATCATATTCAATAAAGAAAATGCGCTGTCAATCCAAACAATGACTTTAGGATCGTTTATTTGAAGAAAAACACCAATTCTAACCAGCTATCGCTCTTCACGCCCTTTACATGGCGCATTCAGTGGATCACGAGTGACGTCACAGCAAAGGGAAGTAAGTCATACGAACTTTTATTAATCAGTGCGCTATGACGGTGATTTATGACGTAATGCGTTATGCTAAAATGTTGCAAATAATTTCAATGTGATTCTTTTACTTCATATTTTAATTTAATGAAATAAACCCAACCTGTACATATGACCTTTAAATCCAATCCCTTCCATGTAGTCTAGTTGATTTTAAGAAACCAATTTACAATTTAAAACTTAAACTTCAGATTTCCTCAGTACAAAAAGGCCAAACTTTGCTTGAATTAGGAAATAGAGCTACGGAATTTGGTCAGTAACATTAGATTATGACCACAATCATTTACCTTTTAAAAGTTTCAATCTAATTACTGCAATAGTTGTTGAGAAAATTAAGATTCAACCAAGATTTTATGAATACACAAATGGCACAATTTATCTTTAAAAAGGGACGAAATAGTTGTGCTAATTTATCAGGAACCTAACATTATGACCCCAAACACTTGTACCAAGTTTCAATCAATTTCATACAGTAGTTAATTTGATACAAACTTGACATGAGGATATCATAGAATGATCCTAATGAGCAATACATCTTTTTACCACAATGATACTTCTGAAATATCATTTTGTTATGTATTTAACACTGAGTACTTTCAATTTGGGCAATTTAGAGATTCCTTTATTGAAAAATGAGCTAAGTAATCAGTAGTCTTTGATTTTGATTTTCAGCCAATGGTTACAGAACTTATTCATGACTCCAATATCACAGAGGATTTAGTCACTTACCTTATAACTGTTGAAACATCAATATGGCCAGGTAACTTTTCTTGTCTTCTTTATACAGAGAATCAATTACCATTATTTCTCCTCTTGATCAAGGATAAATATTTTAAAAGTGGAATACTGAAAAGATTTGAAGTTATCAGATGACAAATGAGATTGCTACACAAATTGTTCACCTACAGAGATTCTAATTTTTCTTATGAAGTGAAACTTGCTCTCTATGTTATTATTTTATGAGATAAAAATTGATTTATCCAAGTATTTACCAAAGTAGTTTTTGAAAGAGCTGTTCTCAATTCTTAATTTGAAAAAACTTTCTTTTTAAGTGCAAATTCTATTTGTTTTAATATAAAGAAACTTTTTTTTTCTTTGTTGATCTTGAAGGAAGAGGCTGTCCAAATGGGGTGAAGGTGTACATTCAGCTGATTGGCATGCACAGCACATCCCAATACTTTCTGCTTCAGTCCAAGGGTTCCAGCAAACCTATTCTCAAGAGGGGCTACACTGATATCTTTCTTGTCAAAGTACCAGGTTTGTCTATTTTCATTTGGCTCTTTTCTTGTATTAAAGAATCAGAGGAATCTTTTGAAATTTTGGATGTCTGACTTGAAATCTCTTCAATGTAATTATTTTATTGAACCAGCAGAAAGAGATTCAATAAGTAATTGCTGTAAAGAAAAGTTGTTTTTAGAGTAAGATAATTCATCTGCAGTTATTAAGATTTGTAAAAGTCTTACCCATTCAATCAGTTTCAATTAAAAGGAAATGTCAATTTACTTATCTTCACAAGCTATTTCTTAGAATACTAGAGTAATATTGGGGATTATCAGACACAGGGGTTAATCGGACGTTGTGAAAACGGGTTAAAAAACAACACTTTACTATCGCCTCACATTGTTTTTGTCATTATTGCTATCCCTATTGATACCCCTCCTGAGGAATTTGATACAAACAATTTGATTGGTTGACTTTTGTTTTGAGTATTTTCATTGGACAGTATACCACTGTAAAAATTGACCTCCCTTCCCACCCTCCGATGAAAACAAGGCGCATGTAAATTTGAAAGCTCAAATTTTCAACTTCCGGTGAATAGTAATGATGTTTTCTAGTTCATAAATAATATTAAACTTTACATATTTATGATGTATAGCAAGTTTTTTTCTTGTGTCTTTCTATGCAAATAAAGGATTGTCATTAAAAATCAAATTGTCAGCCAAACTTTAATTGTGTCCTTAAATGGTGTCCGATAAACCCAAATTTGACGTCCGATAACCCTCAAGTTTTGTCCGACACTATCCAAGCCTACCTTGCATTGTATTTATGATAACTATGTGCTGGAAGTTGGGATAAAAACACAGAAAATGATAGAAATATGTCCCGTAGGCTTTATAGTAACGATAAAAAAAACGTGGATAACCAAATACCATAAGTTGCCTGTATACAATGAGCGGTACAGACCTAAGGTGTCCAATATTCCCCCATATTACTCTATTACAATGAATTCCAACCAATACATCAAGGAAAAAGTAATCATGCAACATAATAGTCATGTGCCATTCATTTCAATTGCAAACACTCAACAAATCCTACCATAAATTCCGAAAGGAGGAAATGGGTAAAAGTCTTTTAAAATGCATGGGTTAAGGACTCGGCTATATACTTTGAAAAAGGATATTTCCATTGTTTAGCATGTTTGATCATTCAATGTGTTTTCAGTTTCGCTTGGTAATTTGTCATCTGTAAAGTTCATCTTGTCTGGACTCAAAGGACCATTAAAATGGTAAGTTACAAACAGTATATATAGAATCTAACAACAATAATACAGCTAGTTAAGATTATTTTTGGTGTTGTATTATACAGGTAGTAGGTAGTAATTGGCTCTGTAGATTCTCAAGGTATCATCACTGACAGAGCTTGCTGACTGATCCTTGAAGGAATTATGTGTTCTTAATATTTCTGAACCTTTACACTTGTACTGTATTACCTTAACCCTTTACCAAATGCCAAATTTTATACTGTCCCAAATTGGAAGAGTTTGCAGACAACATTTCGAAATATGATGAAATTGGAAAATAATCTTCTGATAGGGTAGTAAACATTGTGGGAAAAGGAGAAATTGCTCATCAAGACCAATTTCTTCCTTTCCTTCAATGTTTTCCAAAGTCAACTCCAATGAAGCACATAATGCCTTTGCTGGTTAGTAATGGGTTAACCCTTTGAATGCAGGGTAATTTTTTAAAAATAGATTTTTTCGACATCTGCTTTCCAAAACCATAAACATCTGCTTAATTCTGATGAGGAAGGATACTCAGAGTAGCAAACAGGTTAGATCACAGACCAGCTGCCAATTTTCTTCCTGGGCCAAACCGGTTTACATTAGCATGAAGTCGGTTTCAACACTATAAGGATTAGGTCTTTTCTACAAATATACCCTGCTTGACCACATGTGCTGGAGATGTCTTTTTAAATCAGTGTGACAAGAGTACATCACTTACAGTGAGCATTTCGTTGCTTTTTCTCAATAGAAATTACTAAATATAAAGAAAATGTGTTTTAATTGCTTCTGTTGTGGTCAGCTGTTGTTTTGGTTGCAAATTCCATTATAACGGGTCAATTAAGAACAATCATTTTAAGCTTGACTATTCGAAGAATTAGGAGAGCTATACTACTCACTGGGTGTTGCGTCACATTTGGTTAAGTTTTTACATGCAAGTTTTTATCTCATTAACTACTTGGATGGGTTGATACTTCACACATGTGTTCAGTGGAATTATGTGAGATTCCTGACCAAGTTTCATATCTCTAAATTTGAATTTAAGCAAATTATGCGGCTTTTTGTAATTAAAAAATCTCGGTGAAGTTTTTATGTACACATTTGTATCTCAACATCTATTGTAAGGAATCATTGTGTGCATCCTCTTATTTTAGAAATGATATTTCACTGACATATATCCCTCTCCCACATTATTGAATAGTCCAGCATGCTGTCTTATGGACAGGTCTGGTTGAATAAGCAAAGGTTTGATACTTGCATGAATTAATCATATCCAACAGGACAATCTGTAAAGTTGAGCTTCACAAGCTGTCTACAGGCACCAAGCTTCAGCTCCCTGCCAGTATTATAGTCACAGAAAGATGTGAGCCCAACACTTATCATAAAGTATTAATGGGCAGGTAGGTAACATCATATTAAACCCCTTAACCCTTAGAATGCTGGGTTATTTTCTAAAAATCACTTTTTGTGTCATCTGCTTTCCAAAACCTTAAATATCTACTTAACTTTGTTGAGGAAAGATACTCATAGTAACAGGTTAGATTGCAGGCCAGCTGCCAATTTACTTGGCGTCTAGCCTGGATCTATCCAGTTTGCATGAGCATGAACTTGGTTTGAACACTTTTAGGATTAATGCTTTGGATGTTTCCAGCTTATACATATTATGTTCTTTTTATTTTAACAACAGTTTTTTATCACATGGTCAGGATCAAACTTTATGTTTGTGTTTCTTATGACAATAATTATCCCTGATATGTAAGAGAAAGATTTTCTGTTCAATCCCTAAGAGATATGCCCTGGAGTACTCTGCCAGAGTGTTCTACCTTATACTCTGCATTTGAGTGCTTTGACGTAGATTTTATGTTTTGTATCTAGAGATCCTTCATTTGATCACATCTGAGAATATTAGATTGATGTAACAAACACAGTCACCTAAGAAGAAATTGCTACTGGTTCAATATGTAATGATGGGTAACTTGAACATTCAGGATACTTAAGTTTATAAATTTTGTATTTCAGTGATAGTCGAGGCATAACGGAGAAACTGCTGGTGTACCACCAATGGTTGGGACAGTTTGGTAATCCAGTGAGATATGGAGCATTCACAGCTGTTACTCATGTCATCTGTATATTTACCATGTTGACAGTTTTACTGGATCTGACCCTTACCACCTACATACTACTACCGGAAATAGGAGATATTATGTCTTTATCCCTGCTTATAGGGACCATCAGTCCTGCATTTGGATGTTGCTTGATTTTGTTTATTGTAGAGGTTGTATTAAGGAATGTCAAATCTATGATGTCTAAACCAGGGAATGCTTACCACACACTCAGAAATGAGAACAAGAACATGAATGCCATATGCAATAAGAGTGAGGAGTACGACCAAGTTCCCTGTATCATAAACGAGAATGATTTTGACAAACAACTGATATGGGATTCAAAGTTTCAAACTATTACACGGTTTTTGACTAAATTTCTTGGGTACTTGAACTCGGATCCAGATTTCTTACGTTTTCGTAATGTAGCCCAAGATAATCACATGTTTCAGTCTGCCTATTCCTCCAAGGCAAATGCACCAACCTTATATGTTCCAAAATACAGTGGCATGGCTCTTAACCACCTCCTAGGAGAGAGCAACAGCCAAGGGGACGTGAAGAGGTCAAGTCTGTTCAATCTGATACAAGCCCAATCTCCGATACAGTCCTTAACTAGTTTACGGCATGACTACCACAGGACATCAGGGGAAGCGGTAAGTGTCATTGAATTGAAACATACAGATTATAAATGTCTTGCTGAAAAGAAATCAAGTCGAACCCTGGATGAGTGCAGCGTTAATCATAATCTGTTTTGGAAACAATATAAGAACAGAAAACAGAGCAGCAAGCAGAAGAGAATGTTTGATAATATAAGTGCATTTGGTCAAGACTCATTCCCAGACTTGAGTAATGAAACAGGTTACAGATATCAAAAGGACAGCTGTGATGTGAAACTTGCATCAAATACGTTCAACAAAACATATTTACCAGACACTCAACAGGGAACTGTTCGAAACAGGAAACTCTCAAACCTGGTCATACATGATGATGGTGCTCATCAAGGAAAGACAATTGACAAATCTGATAACACAAGTTTTGTTTTAGACATTGATAGCAGTGATGAGGAAAATGAGAATGAATTACACAACTTGGATAAGGAGGAAGTGGTAGAGATAGACTTACCTGATAGGGCCGAATATGACTTCAGACTACAACATGACAGAAAGGGGATATTGGAGCAACAAGATACTGAAGAAGTTAAGATAGACCTTGATGATGAAGTTAAGATAGACTTACCAGATTATGATGGAGAGGAGTTTTGCAGTATTCGTGAAGATGTTGACGAAGGTAAAAATCAGAAATAAGTTGTATACTGAAGATTCAATGCATGGCTATATAGTATTACTCCTTTACTTTTTTCTTGAACTTAAGATGGTCTCGCTCTGAATCCTCAAAATTCTATACTGTCTACCCATCTCTCAATACAACCAGCTGTTTAAGCCCCAGTAGCAGACAAGCATTTGAGTAAGCATTGTGATTAAAGGAGAATATGTGAAAACAAGTATCAGTAGTGGTATAGTGGTAATTGACAAATTTGAGACACTGGTGTTCCTTGTTTGTGTTGGTGAAGTTCAAGGTTAGGGCTGGTTGGTTATCAAAGGTAGTAGGAATGAGAAGATCTTCCTTGTAATTTCTGAATCCTAGTGAAGTGGCATGAGGATCTTGCAAAAATGATATAATTCAGTTATATGTATCAATAACGGCAGAAATAGGTCTTTAAATATATGATTGTCTTGCACTGAGCCCTTTAAATCTATATAGAAAGAATAGCTCTTAAAGTCTTTTTGATGTACCGCTATAACAAATTGCCAAAGTTCAAGGAAACAACCTCTTGAGCAAAATCTGGATAACATTTGTGAGAAGAATGTTCAATGCATGTATTACAAAATTGTGAAGTTTTTTGTTTTTGCAGAGAATGATGAAGATTATTACTCGGTTATGTCAAGTGAAGAATCTTTAATCAGGTTGGTAAAATTTGTCCATTTTTCACAATGGTTTCTGTCCAATTGATATCATATAGAATTATTTTTTGGCACATGCAGGTTTTGGTATCTGCTGTTGCGTCCAATTCTAACTGGTATTAAGTTTCAACATGGGAGAATGGGAACAGATAGTACTTTAGTACAAAATGACATGTTCTGTACTTTTTCTTTAAGTTACTAATGAATACGTCAATTCCACAAAACTTGTGGTCTATACATAACTGAAAAGTATAACACGTTTCTCACATAGTTAAGTAATCAAAGCAGTCTGTATCAGTATGTGTGTGTTAAGATACTCATAGATTTAGACTGATATGCATTTTTGTCTTGACAGTAAAAGAGGATCACACACACCAGACCTTAAATCAGTGAACTGGGAATCTATCAATAAATCAAGATCAAGAAAACTGGTCACAGATATATGCAAATTTTACAGAAAAGTACGGTAAGTTTACCATAAGTAAAGTTTATATCTGAAGGGGCCTCCTTGGCCAAATGCCTGAAGTGTACTAAGTTAAGACCAATTTAAATCACATTTACAACGGTTGCAAAGTGCTTTGCATCTAACAATCCATGTGCAAATAATGATCATAAGTTATGAGGAAAATCAACACACTCACAACTATCTTCTTTTAACCGAAATGGTTGGCATAACATAATTTTACCAGAATATGTGAATATCCTAACCATCCTTGTAGATGATTTAAACCTTAACTCTGAATTATATGTCATTTTAGTCATTGTATTTACTGGCCTTTATGGGCAGTAAGGTAAAGGATCTTTCTATAGCAATTGTGTGTTAGGCATTGCAATATCACTTGAGGTATAATACCCATAATCCACCATTTTGAAGCTCAATCTATCATTGGATGACTTCGCTAGTTCTCGGTTAAACTTGCATGGGATCCAGAACCATTCAGTTCAATAAAATAGTTCCAGCCCAGACCGAGGTATACCTAGAACAACTGAAGTAATCCGAAGAAAGAATGAGTTTCGAAATGGCCGATTGTAGGTATTCTACCTTAATTGTTAATGTGATGCAAAGACGAAGACAATTGCTTACTTTTAAACCAGCGGGCAATTGTAATCTTTACCCTTTACCAAAAGCCAAAGTTTCAACTGTCTTAAATTGAAGAGTTTGCAGACGAAATTTCAAAATGTGATAAATTGAAAAATATGCTTCTGATAGGGTAGAAAACATTTTAGGAAAAGGAGAAATTGCTTATAAAGAGCAATTTCTCCTTTTCCCAAGAGTCGTCCGCAACAAAATGGTCAAAAAGAGACATGCAAACAAAGCTGCAATATTGCTAACAAAAACTAAAATATTGATATAGAACATTTGCTATACATGAAATTCCTCATACTTTCAGAATCCAGGTTATAGAAGGGGAGATAATCCATGTTTTACCGGTGATAGTTGATTGGTTTGATGATGTAATTAGTAGTATCATCCTGGCCTGTTTCACAAAGTGTAAAGCCAGTATGGAAGGTAGGTAAATCCTTTTTCTGTGGTCTAGATAAGGAGTGTTGAACCCAATCCCCAAAATAAAAATTATTGACCAGTCCAACTTGATTGCAGTGACAGATGACTAATAAAGGCCAAAAAATATGTTTGTTTTACTTACTTATTTAATCCTGAATTTATTTATCATCTAATAGAGTCCAAGTCACTGGGATGGGCAGTAGGCGGCTAGATTTTCCTATACCCAATCTTCAATTTGTTCTGTTCATTGGGCTGACACTGATGAGGTTGCATTCCTTCCTGTCCTGAACAATGCAGTCCGACCAGGTCTTTCTGGGTCTGCCTCGTCTCTTTGCACCATGTATGACCATGTCGAGAGATCTTTTAATGGAGGTAGTCGAGCACTGCACATGTCCAAACCATCGTAGGCGTCTGCAGCGTAAGGCAGTTGTTACCTCGGATATCCCCAATTTGGCATAAAGAGTGTCTGAACTGGCGATATCATTTGGTTTGGCTCCACAGATCCAGCTGTGTTATTATGTTTTGTGATAATTTTTTCACTGATATGATAAATGCAATGAAAGCTCCTTTAAGTATTTTCTTTTGTAATTGTGTTCTATGCAGTCTTCTGAGGAAAATGCGGTAGAAATAGGTATTGTATGGTTTGATGGTCTTCATTGCAGTTTGTCAAAAAAAAGATAATCCTAATTAGTGTACTTAAATAATTCATGCAATTTGTTTTCACTTCCTTACATGTAATGTCTATTGCATAAGGTATATATCAGATATCATAATTCAGATGAGGAACATATCGGATCGTATCAAATTGAATCAGACTAGTAAGACCACCCCCCTATAGAATATCGTAAATTTCTACCGTGTATGGTACATAAACGGTTAATCTCCAAAGATTGTTTGATAAATGATTGACCTAATCATTTCAGATATAACCACAAAGAAAGAACTTGTAAATCTGACCATGTACATGTCAGGGGAGATAATCCTGTTCACGATGAACCAGGTATACACATCCCTGAAATCAGGCAACATGGACCTACCAGACATTGTGGTCCAGTCACATCACTTAATGCTAGCAGTGGAGGAGGCTTCTTACTCTTTACTGTATGCCTTGAATAATGACTTCCTGGACAGACATCAGGCAAAAGTGGTCAGGTTTGTATACAAACTACTGTATGGCAAGGTTTTATTTGAACATAATTGATTGAAATAGAATGGTCAAATATTCACCAAGATAGGACAAGATTTTTTTTTTCTGGCATCATTACAAAAAGTCATTAGGAGGAAATTTGTAGAAACCAGTGATTGGTTGGTAAAGGATTTACAAAGAAAGTTCAGTTCATTTAGTGAGGGTTGATGGTTTCTATAGGATGCGTGGCCCAGTGGTTAAGTCGGCGGATTGGAGCCCAACCAACACCTGGTTTCATGGGACCTTAGACAGGTCACTTCAGAGCCCTAGGCTAGTACTGGTGGATTTAGGAAAGCTGTTTTATAATTGAAAAATTATTGATGCTACATTAAACACTGTAAGAAATTCTATGGGATGCTTGCTGTAGCTGTCGAATATTGATTAATCTAGGCCTTATTTCTAATCCTACCATTTCACAAAATTGTTTGTAATGTATATAATAGTGGGTTTTTTTTATTGAATAAAATATGTTTAAACCATGGCAAACTTTTCCGTTGCCTCATATTGAAATTCTAAATAGAAAGTGAAACAAGATGACAAAGTATTTATTTTTAAAAATGTACATTTTCTGTATGATATTGGAAACAAACTATTTTGCAAAGATGGTAAAATGCTCTTAAGGAGCAATTCGTCCTTTTTGACAGTTGTTCCAAAGGCTTTTGCAGCATATGCATCAAGCTAGTGTAACATGTATCAGGTCCCTCTGGGAGTAAAGCAATCGGGGGTCACCCATCCAGGTACTAGCCGCGATGTATGTTGCTTAAAGGCACATAAAAGGAGATTAATGCTATATAAAACTAATAATTGGTTAACTTTTTGTCAGATTCAAATAGTTATCACCAAAAAAACCCATCAGCACAACTTAAACGTGAAAGGCAACAAGAATTAACCCAGATTAACCAGTTAAATTGTGTGAATTTTCACCCCTGACTTTGACAGTTTATACACAAATGTTTGAACCGACCAATCAGAATTCGTTATTTTGAATATGTAAACAAAGAGGTTGTTGATAAACATGATTGAATTGGAGACTACTATATTTCAAGCACAAAATAACTTATGTTAAAGGAGTCTATTTAATAGGGTCTCTATGCATTGTAAATTAATTGTCATGACTTTTATGAAAATAATAAAAGAACTCCATATATTTTTTCAGTAATTTATTTGTACTCCTCTCCTTTGATGTGCCTTTAACTTCGAGAGAAAGGCAACCACTCTACCGCATCGCCTTTAAAAGCCGCCTTCCATAGCAAGTCTGTAGAAGTAGTATTTATACATAAACTCTATTACTGTCACACTAGGTATCACAGATTGAGTGGCTATGGTCTATTTGACTAAGAATTAAACTCATTCTGCCTTTCATTTTGCCCTATTGTGTAATGCTTAACGTGTGTCTAATGGTCAAATTGTTATTATTTTAATGATAGAATGTTTATTATTTGCTTCATTTTTTTCTCAGGAACATAGAAATGCAAAGATATGTGTGTCACATCTGCACAGAGTTTATCAAACAGAGTTTCCAATTAATTGTTCATGCCAATGAGCTAACTTGGGCTTATTTTGAGGTAAGGTATCAAATACATAACAAGCTTGCTCTTTGGCCAAATTTTATCCTTTAGTTTAAATTCATGTACTTAAGACCCATCATGAAACAAGCTCTTACAATCTATATTCATCATTTTTGATTCTGCCTCCTTGAAACATATCTTTAAATCATTTTCTTCAACTATCTGCATTTTAACCTACCTGCATGGCTCAGTGGTTGAGGTGTAGGACTTGTGACACAGGTCTCCGGATTCAATCCTCACCAGGGTCACTGGGGTTTTCAAGGGGAGTGTCCTCGAGCAAGACTGCAGAGCCCTGCCCAATACTGGTGAAATCCGTGAAAGCTGTAAAATAACTGAAATAATGTTGAAAAGGTGTTAAACCCAATATAAACAATTAACTAATCTGCAACAGAAGTTTTCAGAAACTCTTCATTCCATGGAGTCTTGAAATCCCTATGTCCCAAAGGAGAGGTTACTATCAATATCTTTATTTGCTGTCAACTGTTGCTTTTATGTTTAGAAAAACAAATGTATAGGAACTGTTGCAGTATGCCCTGCGAATTAGATAACTTGAATGATCACATGGTTTTTGTCCCTCATCACAGAATTTGAAGCACTGTCATAAATCTCTTAAGTGATCTCTCAGGTGATTGCCCTTTTTTATGAGAAGTCTTGAATATGGTCAGGCAAAAGATTTCAGAACGAACAACTTCACCTGCAAAAGAATTGTCAGGAAAGGAGTCATTACTCGTACGAGCATTTTCTCCTTTCCCAACAAAATATACCATAAGCATATCCTCAAATGTTATTTTGACTTTAATTGTATTCTGCAAACCATTTTAATGCCAGCTGTGCGAAGAAAATTGTTTTGTAAAATCTAAAATGTTTGAGTTTTTGTGGATAAGGTAAACACAAAAAGGGGATGATACGGTTTCTAAAGGAAGGGGTTATTAGTGAAGAATAGTTTTGTTTATTTCAGATTTATGTTCTACAGACCCTAAGAAAGAGTATAGACCCAGGTATAATTCAGAATTTAATGGAGATAATATCTGATAACTTGCAAAATGAATCTGAAGAGACTGTCATTCTACAGAAGCTGTGTAAGACGGCTATTGAGGAAGCTAAGAGTGAAGTGTGGGAGGAATACCATGATGAGAAAAATGTGTTCATAGACATGACTGTCAAACAGGATATTCTTGCAAAACTGACTTCCACAAGACATCAAATTCTACAGAGGAAGACAAAATTTGATGAAGAGTACAAGTTATCAGCAAAACCTCCAAAGTCAAGGCTACAAATCCTTGCTGAGAAACGGAAAAAAGTCGACCTTGAACAAGTCCGGAAGAAGACTCAACGAGAGAATTCACTGGGAAAATGGCTGCTTTGGGAGAGAGAAACTGGCTGCCAAACTGTTCCATCCCATGTAGAGCTTATTCGGCATTCAATGTTTCTAGAGGTGGGTGCTTCCAATATAAAGTTGATCAAGGAGCAAGCAGAGAAGAGGTGGACCAGACTGGGTCTAAGGTCACACACCCAAGGCCTGATATGTCTGGTACACAGTCTGATGTATGGTTACATGGAGGTAGATGGTGTTCTAGAGACAACAAGATTCACAGACTATCTCCAAGTGAAGGTGAGCTCTCCAGCAGTATACGACTTTCCTGTATGATAGGTCTGATGTCGGCAAACATTTGAGGGTTTGCAGAATAGTGTTATTTTGATTATAAATGATTTGAGATCATTTTGATTATTTTAAGACAAACAAATTTCTCATGCAAACAATTCATCCCTTTTCTGCTTTGCGTAATAAAATGTTTAGAAGTGTAAATAATCACAATATACAGAAGCTAAGGAAATTTTGCAAAACACCATAAATTAGGCCTTTGAGAATATCTGCTTATTTTTATTTTGCTTTGTTGTAGTAGGAGAACATTTATGTTAACATTCATTTTATATAGATGATTTAGGTTTGTAAGAAGGGAGGGGGGTTTGAAATTTAGAATTCTTTTCCAAATTCCTTGGTTTTTATTCCCCAGAATTTAAAGTCTTTGTTAAAGAAATATTTGAAGACAGATAAATTGGAAACATTAATCTGGTATGAAAAGAAATCATTGATTCTAATGGAAAAGTCAAATAACTGATATCATTACTTTGTTCTTTCTGCACAGTAAAATCAAAGCACTGAAAGCGCTGAAGGACTAAGGTGCGTTTAAAGCAAGATAATTGAGGATACATTTGAAAATTTCTTTGGGCAACATCTCGAGGAAAACAGCTGCTCCTTTTACCACCATTACTATAATTATTATTTCTGTGAACAGAGACTGAACGATAGTCTTTTTCCGAACATTTGGACATTTTACGATTTCCCATGAGGCAACAGTTGTAATTTATAATATAGAGCAAAACAAAGTGAGTAAATCCGGACTACATTCCCAGTTCCAAAAAGGTATTAGTCTGCACAGTATAGGCGGATGTTTAATGAGTAATTGGGGTCAGACCACTGTTTGCATATCGATAAAGTAACGTCCCTCAAAAAGTGGTATGTAAATTCAATGGACTAAGGTGCTGACGCACCCTTAGTCCAAAAACGCCTCCTCTACGCTATAAGATAAATTGGTAAAGAATAAGATCATTAATCTTAATCTTTATTTCCTTACGCCTAGTTAGATTTATTTTGAATCTTACTCTCTTTTTAGTTTATGTATGAAAAGAAAAGATTTTCTGTATTTCAGAGGATAGAGAAGAATATTGAACACTTCATACAAAAGATACTTGAAGAGCTCTCCCAATACATAATTGTGTCTGTTGTAGAGCTATACAACCTCATGGGATTTCCAAACCAAAAGGAGCTCAAACTCTCTATGGAAGATTTATGTATCAGGGTAAGCATGGATACACATGGTTCATGTAATGGTTTATGCCATGGAAGAGTAAAATCTTTGACCTATTCTCCCACATCAAAATTTTTTATTGGTCTTGCTTGGCTGAAATCCATAGAGTATGAAAAATAGTATAATGTTTTATTGACATAATGTTATCAACCATATTGAGAACAAAACAATGTTAGAATTTAGGTTTTGTTGAAAATGCTTTTCTTTTAAACTTGTCCCAAATCCATTGCAAGGAAATGGGTTAAGGATTCTGCATGCCTCAATGGTTAGGGTGGCTGTCTAAGACCTCCTTTGGCAAGACATTTCAAGTCCTGGCCAAGTACTGGTTAATCTAGAAAAGCCATATGACATAATTAAAAAAATGTTGAATATAAAAAATAAAGGAATATAGATTAATTCTACATATCAGCAGAGAAACCAATAGCATATAAGATGAATTTTGACGTTTTTCATTTGATAAAGATCCGACGGAAATCCGACAGAATCTAAATATAGCGTCAAGCTATGAACAATGGGTCACATGTCGCTCATGTGATACTAAGACTACACGCTGAAATCAAAAATGGACGGTGACGCTAGTATCTTCTAAGTTAGGTGTACTTGACAGCCCATTTGACGTAACTAATTACAATATAGCTGTAGTAACATACAAAAGTCAAGGCTGTGGGGGTTTTCCGTCAATATCTTCATCTATACCGCGATTTTGGTGGTTAATTTTTTAATAAATATTTGTTAGAAGCAAAGCTGAATACCATACGCAAATTCTAGGAGGGTTGGTAGGGAAGTTCGTGGACTATTATCATAGTTTTTTTATTATCTGTCATAAATCATTGAAATCTTCAATAAACGCTGTATAACTCTTTGTCAACCCAGAGCAGGTGTTCTGTTAAGTTTTGTCTATTATTTGCAGAATTATCAGTCCCCATAGTAACGTGGGTCGACGCACCCGGAGCACGTCAAAAATTGCATGTTATTCAAACTTTTTCATTTTGACTTATCACTCAATAGAAAATGTTCATGCCTGTGCAAATCTCTGCTAATTCGTTTGCTGTGATATTGTACCTCTGACGTCATGACCTGAAATAGCGATGTAATTCCGGTTCCGCGTTCGAAAGTTACAAGGATTTTCATTACTGCGGTCGTAATTTAAACTAAAGAAACCATGACGTCAACTGGCAACGTTGAATTAAGGTCGGTTGTTAAATTTTGCGTTGATCTTGATCGGACACCAACTTAGACGTTCGATACGTTAAAGAGCTCCAGCACTATTTAGAAATGTAGCAGATAACTAGCATTCAAATGGCATAAACAGTTTAAGGAGAGATTCAATAGAAGATGATGAACTATGTGGGCACCCAACGGTACTTAAATGCTCTATCAAAGACAAAGTAAAATACTTGGTTTTACAATGAGAGAAGGCACACTTTGAGAATTATAGCGTACGGAAATATACTTGCTAGGTGTTTCCCATCCAACTATACATGATATTTCAAATGTTGTATAAGGAATGTAAAACGTGTGTGCATGTTGGGTTCCGCGACTATTGAAGGACCATGAACGGGAAGCCATGATTCGCTGCTCGGAAAAGTGTATCAAACGAAACAAACGCGAAGGTGAAGGTTTCTTGATCGCATAAAAAACAACTAACGAGACATGACTATAGCATTTCGATTCTCGATTCAGAGACAAAAGCACAGTCCTGTATATGGAAAACCCCAAGAACTGCTCCCTCAAAAAAAAGGCACAAGTGCAGAAAAGTGATTGGAAACATTTGTTTAATATGTTTTTCATGGACCGTGAAGCATGATTCTTCAACACCAAATTCCGAATGGGCATAAACTCAAAATCTGGAAAAATCTTACGACAGTTACTGGTACCTTGTTGTCAACAATAAATGGGTACAAAGACATAAAATGGATTCAAACACATGCTGACTACACGGGAAAGGTTTGAAAATACATTTAACTTTATCTTGACGTTATCATGACGTCGCATTTTGTCACTGTCGTGCTCCGGGTACGCACTACCGCATTATTGTTTTATGTTATATTTGTTTAAATGTTAATCACACATTCATGAAATTGATACATTATTGAGATAATAGATAAAATTGTATGATTATATACTTCTTATACATGTATACTGCTGAGTATCGTTTTTATAGTACCAGTCCACGAACTTCCCTACCAACCCTCGTAATTTTTACCTATTTATATTTAGTGTATGACGTCCAGGATCTTTAAATGGTGCTAATTAATTTTCAATTGGTTGGTTTAGGTGGACATCATGAAGGATCTGCTATACCAGGAGTTGGAGACGATAACAGAATATGCAATTACTATTGAAAGGAGGAATGGAAAAATGGATGAGAGCTTGATTGAAGCAACAACTCGTATGATCATCCAAAGATCATCCAATCTTTTGAATTGTTCAGTAAGTAAACTTCGTGCTCTATATCCCAAACAGGGTACGTCCTTATGTGGTGATCTCCACAGTGTTCCTGGCTTTAAGCTTGATATATTGTAAGCTTGATATATGTTTTGCTTTCCGATTAAACAATCTTAAAAATTGGTTTAACCCTTTACCAAACGCCAGATTTTTTACTTTCCCAACCTAAAAGAGTTTGCAGACGACATCTCAATGTGTGATGAAGTTGAAAAATAATCTTCCAATAGGGCAGAAAACATTGTCGGAAAAGGAAAAATTACTCATCACGAGCAACGTTTCCTTTTCCCATAATGTTTTCTAGAGTCGTTTCCAACAAAGTGGTTAAATGTCTATTATTTGGTAATGGGTTAAGCCTTTCCCATCTTCGGAATTTCCTAATTGGTTTAAATTGAAAGTTGAAAAGCAGACAGCAGTTTAAAAGTATAAGAAATGATATTTACTTTGTGACATTGAGTATAGAAACAATGTAGTACTTAGCTGAAGTTACTTTATGCATGGTCACAAAGGTGTAAAGAGACTCTCAGAGGTTTGTGCTTTTGAAGAAATAAATGTTTAAAGATTTGATATTCACAATTCTTGTTAATAACCTAGCTAAGACCATTTTCAATTTCTTTACTTAAAAGTTGCCTAAACCCAGTGTTTTCGATAATTATTGGGAAGTGAGCCTTCACGCCTGTGTGTTATTTTTCGGGAAAAGCTGGTTTATAAATAAGTGGAGCAATTCTTTCTCACTGGCCTTGCTATCATCACATGACAACTAAGTATAGTTACTGTACAGAAGAGTAGCAAAAGGAACTAATCCTGCACGGAGTTTGCAACATCCTATGTAGAAAGTGAGAGTATTTTTTTTTAATTTTAATATTAGATTTAGAAAGATTCATTATATTAATGTATTTGTTGTATGGTTTCCTTCTCCCTAGCCCTCTTTTTCGCTTGAAGGAAATGAAATATGCGTCAATTCGCATGTGCAGCATATGTTTCTGAAGACCTAAATTACATTGGTATCTAAAAGTAACTCTCTTCGTCTGAGTTTAGATTGCTGTTTACGAAATAAACCCATTTAAATGGTCTGCAATTGAAATGGTCTTTATCTTTACTGTACAGTTATGAGCAGGTTTGGGAGGCTGTCAATAAGCTAGTTCTATGTTACTTTAGAAATTTACATTGTTATTTTTATGGTTGAAGACAATTTATTTTAAAAAAAAAATTACAATCTCAATCTCTGAGAGAGTATCTTTAAGAATCTCATGAACTTTAATGTTTTTTTTGTTTATTCTTTTTTTCATGTAGCCTTCATTGACTGATGATTTCATGGTAGCTGGCAGAACCACATCAATATATAATAATACACCCCCCAAATTCCGCCGTAAAAAGAGTAAAATGGTTGTTTCATCTGACAAGACTCCTGAACTAAATCAAACTGAATTGAAAGCACTGAAGCGCAGTGTGCTTAGTACGGCAGATCTTAGAAAAGGTTTGTTTCCCTTTATTTATTTGCATTAACAAGATTTAAAAAAAGAATAATTACATTAACAAGGTTATATTAGACAAAATAAATGGGCACGTCAAGGGTCTTTAACAGCACTCATCCTTATTATTTATTGAGGCCACTCATTTAGTTGCGACAAGATGATCCAAATGAGTATGAGCAAAATAAAACAAAGAGACAAAATAAAGACTTATCTGGGAAATCAAGTCTTTTATCTGCTTATCTAGTAAGCCTGCTTCTCCATCTATTCTCTTCCCAGCAGTTCCCATTCATATCCACAGTCTATTTTTGATTTTCTTTGTAGAAGTAAATCTGATTCATATCCTTTCTATACAGAAAAGATACTTCTGCAACATAGCTGTAGTTTGAAACAAACGCCACTTAAATATTTGTTATCGGCCTCCTAGTGGTAAGAGTGCAACTTGAAATCACATGGCCCCTCTCTGTGTTGGTTCAAGTCCCAATGACCACATTTTGAATTTCATAAGAGACAGTCCCTCAATGGAATTCTAATGGTTATGCCCAGTTTGTCCAGCCATTAAAGCCATTTAAGTTTGAAGTCTTCCTCCATCATTATGGGAATGGTATCACAAGATAACTGAAATAATGCTGACACAATGTAAAGCCTAAATGAATAATAAACTGAATTTTGTTTCAAATTATATTAAGTTTTTCAATAACTTTAAAAGTGAAGGAAGTTTTGGGGAATACAAAATTTTAAGCAGATTTTAGGCAAGTAATCATTATTATTAATTATTTGTGCTTTGTTATTAAGCCTTTACAGTAAATTACAATGTATATTCTACTCAATAACTTTCTACTCTGAAGATAGATGGTGCTCGCCTTTTCAAGGAAAGTAAGGGCTGAATGAAGAAAAGACATTTTTTAAATTCTTCCATTTTGAGGTATTCAGTACAAGACTATAGTAAGTGCTGCATAAACATGAAGCACTTGCTATAGTGTTGTACTGAACCCTCAATTTGTTCTTCATGCATGATTTATTTCTTGTATGCAGGTAAACGCTAAATTGTTCTTTCCCAGACAATAACAGGACTTTGTAGATCTGTTGCTGGACTATTGAAACTATTGTGTGGGAGAGGGGATATCGTGCGTAAAAGCAGTTTGTTATAATGAATAAATAATTTTCTATATTTCTAGAGGAAATCCCTTTATTTTCAATTGTGTCATGTGCAAAGGATATAAAACTTTCACGAGAAATACGTATAATCTCATCCCCCCCTCACTTCATGCTTACATTTTTTCTCAGACTTGATGATGATCCAGCTTTTCCTAAAAGATTTCACACAAACAGAAAAGATGCGAAGGCAGTGTACACTCCTCGGATACTTTGAGCGACAGAAGCGTAAATGTAACCGGATTGCCAACATAGCCCTCCATAATATCATTGACTCCTACTACATCATTGAGGAAGGTGATGACAGCCACACATTCACAAAAGCTGGTCTCTACCAGATTGAACATGACTTGATTGGTGAAAGCAAGAAGAAATTACCGCATGTCCTCAAAACACTGTTGACTGGATTTCTTTTTTTGGTTATACTGTCCAGTTTTGTGTGGGTAACATTAGTTGGGAGCCAGTTCAACACAGACCAGAATCAAGATTTTGTGTTACATTATATCATCAGTGTGTTTCAGTTTGCCTTGGTGTTTGAACCCTTCAGAGCAATAGCATTGGCCTCTCTTTGTAGGAGAAAGGATTGATTTTACTAGAATATCCAAATTCTTTCTGCAGCCTTTACCTCCTTTATTGAGTTGAAGTACAACAGCCCTTTATTTATGTTTTGTGAGGCATTGGGTCTACTGTTGACAACACTTCGATGGTTCAATGCAAGGCTTAAGAAAATCCCTAAACTTAGCAGTTTCTTGCAGTTGGTTATTGAATGGAATGAGTTAAAATGAAAAATGACTTGTTGGGTTTTTTGGTACAAGAAGCGTTTTGTTGTAGATAATAAGTAGTTAACCAATATTTCTACATGGAATTTTGAGACTGCCCAAATAAAAAGCATCAGCAAGGCCATGCTAACAAATAGAAATAACAAAATAATTCTTTGTTATATGGAATATTAACAAATAGAAATAACAAAATATTTCTTTGTTATATGGAATATTAACAAATAGAAATAACAAAATAGTTCTTTGTTATATGGAATAGAAACTATAGCTCCAAAAGGAAAAATGGCTGTTTTTTGTAAAAGTAATTCCATGAAATTTCCCACCTCATATTGATAAAAGGATACTTTGTCTTATTGACCACTTGTTAATTCAAGAATATTTTCCATGGTCTTAGGCTATGGCAATGAAAGTTAGAGAGTCTCAGCTTCATTGAAATATATAACAAATTGTTTATTTAGAACTTAATATAATGCTTGAAAACATTTGCATAAAGGTATCAATGCCTTCTGTGTTGAAATATCAGTTTAGTGTGTTTTACCATTATTGTATGTTGACTATCATTTCTTGTTGAAATTAATCTTGATATAAATACATATTTAGCAAGTTGACACAGACCTTTTCATTTTTGCTTATCACTGGTATTTTACCCAAGCAAAGAAGCACAGCATACTGGAGACAAACAAATCCCAATAATAATAACAGTTGTATGCAGCAAACCAATAAAGTCCTTTGAAATGCTTGATAAAGGATCAGTACGTTGAACACTATGCTAGAACATGTGCTTGATGAGTTGTCCATTTTCATTGCCTGCTGCTAACATGTGTAAATGTTCTTCTCTCCCCTAGATTTTTAACCCCTAGAATGCTAAAAATTGATTTTGTGTTGTCTGCTTTCCAAATTCTTAAACTTTGATGAGGAAAGATAGACAGAGTAGCAAACAGGTTAGATCACAGGCCAGCCACCTATTTACTTGGCGGCTCGTCTGGATCCAACCTGTTTGCATTAAAGCATGAAGTCAGTTTCAGTATTCTAAGGGTTAATTCAATAGTGTGTTCAGCAGAACCTTATTTGAGAGGTCAATTTATAATTCTGTTCATCATGACCAAGTTTTACCTAAGGCAAAGACTATTAAACTTGAATATATACCAATAGTGAAAAAGATTATTGATTCTGTATCTCTGCAATTTTAAAACCTCTTGTCTCATTTATGTGTGTCAATCATATAATTTGGTTGAGCATGAATGAAACGAAATCAAATATTATTGACCAAATGGAGAGATTACAAAGTTGGCAACATTCAAATCATTTTCATGTATTTCTGAATTGGACATGCATATCAATAGTGTTTCAATTTTTGTGCATCCATGGCAAAGCAATAGTTTGCCAAATGCTATACTATTATCGCCAGAGAAAACATTGGAGGGAAATGCATGTTAACTTCTCAATACAACAATGCTTATACCTTTAGTTTCTAAATATGATTTGTGGCAGGTCAAAAATTTGAAGCAATAGCAGACAACAAAAAGTACTTTTTTATGACGCAGGGTAGAAATGCTGTATTATAAAGATGAATTGCTCATCAATTAATTTTTTTGTCACAATGGTTATAAAAACTCTCTGCAGTGGATAAGTCAATGTGAGGATTGTGGAGTAAGGGGTTTATGTGAAAGAAGTGTGACCCAATTCAATGGTCAATGATGTACTGGTGAGACACCTTGACATTGGTTGAAGTAAAAGTGCCATGGTACCCTTCTATTGCTTTTCGTTATTTTATCGAACAAAGAAAATCATTAGGTGACAATAGTTGCTGATTAAAATTTTTCATTTCATTAAATTAAAGAAATATCTCACAGAATGAGGATTTGATATTTATCAAATGAACTGTCTTACACTGTAAAAAAAGGCCTTCTCAACTTTTTAGATTTATATAAAGCTAGGTAATGGATACACTTTCCTCCCCCTTTCATAGTTTTGAAATGGAGATCTGGCACATTTACATTGAAGATAAAGGAAACCGCGAAGATGGTTTTCAAAGGTTGCAAAATCTGATTTTGATTTACTTTTCAGTATATGTCAAATCTTTTTCTGCACTTGCCCCTATAATGGTTATATAATAAATATTTCACTTGTCGGCTCAGGCTTTTGCAATACAGACAATTGATTTTGCAATCCCTGGTTATTTGGGGAACAATGATATAAATTTAACAACCCATAGGTAAGGGGCTGCATTTTAACCTACCAGTACCATCAGCATTTAGGTCACATAAACATTACTGTACATGTGTTGTATACCTTATTTCTGGTATGCGAAACCATCGAAATAGGAAATCAGTTTGCCGCCAAAGCACTGAAAGACATGGAGGCTAATTTTTCACCTTATTAAATGGAAACACAGATACCTAACCAACTTCAGAATAAAGAAACTAAAACTGGTCATGTTGACATGTTTAGTGACAGAGATTAATAAATCACCATTTTAATGTGTTAAAATATAGTCCCTATTAGGAGGATATATTGATAGAAACAATGATGAGACTTAATTATGCACCTGCTTACATATCAGATGGAAATACATAAGTATCAAAGCCTTGCTCAAATTTCTTTTCATAACGCCCCTGCATCTTGGTAAACACTCTTCACTTGCATATAATTTTACATTTCCAAAATATTGCTTGCAGTTGATTAGTATTTTATGGTATTCTGAAGCCCTTGTCATTGAAACAAGAAAGGATAGAATAGATTCATCAGTTATAAGATTTTCCTGACATTATTTTTGTCCAATTTCATAGGCGACATTGGTTTTTTGGTAGAGTATAGGCCTCTTGTACCGAGGGTCCAAGGTTTGTCTGGGATAAGTACTGGTTTAGTATCCAGGAAGCAAGAATGAAAGCTTCAAATTCCTGTTGTCCATATACCAAAAGGTCTTTCAAAGTGCTTATCCAGATCCAGGTCCAGACCTCTATTTGATATAATCATATAATTTAACATTGTTTTAATTTAAAGATGTATGTTAAAACAAAACATGTGAGAAAATAAGATTTGTTTCCACTTTTTTCATCTTATATTTTCAAAAGCATTTTCAGCAGATAGTTCAAATAAAAAACAATTGAGTGAATTATAAAACTAATTATCAGTAACGAAACAACTTGGTTGTTGGGTTACTAATAAATGTTCAATTATTTAAAAGAAGCCAATTATTTAAAAGAAGCCAAGCGAAGTATTTTCAGCGCTTTGATTTCTACCGGAAGTGAACGTGTACTTTCTACACGCATACCCGGAAGTTGACTGTCAAAATCCAATCGGTTTTCGACACATCTGTCGCCGGTAAAACTCAAAGAACGGTAAAACAAAACAAATACTTGGAATAAGTTCGATTTGATTCAAACAGATTCACAGACGACTTTGAAAGTAAGAAAATATTCATTTTTTTAAAACTCTCTTGTCATTCATTTAATTTAGCCTTACGTGTTTATTTAATACACGTGTGGGCAGCATCTGACGTATTTGACATAATGTGCTGCTACAAATGTGGGTGGGGTATACCTTTGTTAAAAGATTATTGAATATTAGATCGATTTCTTGCGGTAAGCTAGGTAACCATACAAAGGCATGTGTATAGAAGCATTATTTGTGTGCACTTTGAATGGATACATTTTGTTCTGAGGAAATATTGTTGCATTACCACAGATATTGAGTTGTAGCATTAACTTCAAACAGTTTTTCTTTTGTGTAAACTCTTAACCACACAACCCCAATCAATGATTTAACATGTTCCTTGATTAAGGCCATTTATTGTCCATCAATAATGTTTGTGTATCCAAAGTAATTTAGTTGACTTAAAGAGAATTAAGCAACAAGAGAGCTGTTTTTATTTGTAACACTATCTTAAGATTCTGATAAAGCCAACCGAGTAACTAGTTTAGCCCTCTTCAGCTTTGAATTGATTCTTTTCTGATTTTCAATTTCTGGTAATTTCTTTTCAAAATCTAAGGACAAAATGAAATTTTTATTGTGTAACAAATGGTTTAAAGAAGGTGAAGATTGCCTGTTATTTTATGATAAGGCAATCTAACGTCGAGATTTCTAAGGATCAAAATAGTGGTGGACTGATTTTTGGTTTTAAGCACAAAATTACCTTTCAAAGTCTATTAATAAGACAAGATATGTAAAATTAACTTACCAAATAATTGCATCTGTAACGAACCGAGCAAATGAACCTCTCAAAGAGACAGACACATCCGATCAGTGAAAAACACTGTCATTCATTGAGCGGTTGTGTTGTCTATATATATATACCCGCATATTCTCTGAAACGATGCATTAGGTTCCTAATTTGCATAAACGTTCAAGGAACGTTACATAACTCCCACTTCCAAGAAGACTTGTCCCGAGTCTTGGCCCTTGGGAAACACTTGGGGAAGGCAACTCCGATAGAAGGAAAAGTCTTTATGCCACCAATGTAACGAACAGAGCAAATGAACCTCTCAAAGAGACAGACACATCCAATCAGTGAAAAACACTGTCGTTCACTGAGCGGTTGTGTTGTCTATATATATACCCGCATGTTCTTGCAAACGATGCATTAGGTTCCTAATTTGCATAAACGTTCAACAAACATTACACATCAATTGCCGTCAAATCATTAAAAACATTAAAGTAGGTTTTTCACACTCCAGTGCGCATGTGAAAAGAAATTTTATCAGGCAGAAAATTGTCACCTAGTGTCATTTAAACCATTCTTAAAAGGTAAATATGCAGAATACCGACATGTTAAGTGTATGGATTGATTAAAAAGGGATTTATTTATTACTCATTAACTGTGAGTATCGATCATTTTATATTTTACTGTAATCATGGGAATATGGATATTCAAATGTTGCAGGAAAAAAATTCAACGCAAGTGGCCACCATCAGATGAATGGTTTGAAAATTTGATGTGATGGGAGAAATTGCCCATGGCAAAAATTTCTCTATATTTCCTGATTGTGTCATATAAGTTTGACTAGGGTAATGCCAGACTGACTATGAAAATGGACTTGAGTACTGCCGAAAAATATGAGCACAACATGATTTGATAATGAATTAGACCCCATTTAAGCTCTTCCGGTAACAACATAAATACCATGTTTTGATAGCATTAGTCAAATTGAGCCAACATTCCTTTTTCAAGGCTCTCTTTTTGGTCATACAGGAGATTGCATTGTACCTTCAGTTTACCAATCACTATGAGCAAACTTCAAATGCCAAAGGATCAAAATAACATTCTTAGATGGAAATTGAAATCATGAAACTCTTAGCTAGATACTGTATGTTATCATTAATACTGTCAAATTTTTCTTTACAATTTTGAGCTACATGAGTGATGCTCACTTTGATTGCTCATTGATTATTTCGATTTAAACTGGTGAAGAAAATTATTTGTATTACAGTATTTCATGTTTGCTTTTCAATTTTACAGTTGCTTTTTTAAACATGAAGGAGTGGACAGGCAGGAGTGTTGCCATATCAGCAGTGATATGTATGTGGTTTGGGTTTGCAGGTAAGTTTGGTCCTTTTAGTTTGATACATGTGGCATTCAGGTCCAGGTCAATAATTTAGATTTTTAGTTGTCTAAGGAAGCCATAAGTTCATTCAGGATGCACCTTTAAACGCCATTTGCCACTGACATCAGCTAATGCTTTTTTGTCTGTTTTGACGAATCGTTTTGTTATAACATTCAGAAAATTTGTTAGTTCAGGGAAAAGGTTACTAAGTGGATGTAGATGTAGAATGCACAGGGAACCATGCCACAGTATAGAAGGTTTTCGTTTCATCATATGATAAAGAAAGAGTATGGTAACCATACTTGAAAATGTTCAATTTAACTAATAACAATAAACATAGATCTGAAAGTAAAGGTATGTGATAAAATGTAACTTTTATTGTCATATATTTTATATGCGATTTAAGGTGAATGCGTTTAAGTTGGACATTGCTAATCCAGCTTCGTTTGATTTGTAAATATACATGTTTTCAATTTTGTTCTTTTGTAGCATGCCATTTGGCTGTGATGTCTGTAGATTTGGGCAGCGAATATCTGAAAATAGCTATAGTAAAGGTGAGTACAGGTTAACATTGAATAACTTGGTATATGAAGCTTTTATGAATCTTCAAATTGTTGCACTTTATCACAGCTTAACTCCTGTGACAATAAGAATAAATTTCACAATGAAAAGATTGAGGATTGAGTTTTAGCTTGTACATTTTCAAAGGAAATTGAATGAAACACAAATTGATTGAAGCATACATATTAACATTGTTCTCTTTTGTTTTTCAGCCAGGAATACCTATGGAAGTTATAACAAATGAGTAAGTAGACTAATCTGTTGATGCTTTATATCTGAGGAATTCATAATAAATAAGAAGTACGTATACATGTATGTCTCCTTTTACAAATTTGCTGTCACATGTCTTCTAATTATCTTATTGTTTCTTAGTAAGATTGTCAAAGCCCTGAATATTAAAGTTTTCATCAAACTTTACTTAGTCAAAATTAAATGTCGAACATAGTTATTTACAATATTTCAATGAGGGGAATGTTAGTTCCAGTGTTCTCAATAAGGATTGGTTGAACAGCCCAAAATGAAATCTGATCATGCCTCTTGGAAGGGGTAGGGGGTCCTCCCCGTAATTTTGTTAAATCTTTTAGTCTCATTTTTTGCAATCTGGGCTATTCTGGGTGTATTTTTATTGAAAATTTAGGCATGAAAATTTTCATTGTTGCATTTGATTCTTTAAGATCAGTTTTACGAAACAACCATAGTTTGTCTGCTACAAGCAACTAGAAGCCATAAACTTTTTTTAAAAAAAAAGTAGTATGTGAAATCACAGGCTTCTCATCGAAATATTGTCAATAGTACCTTCAGTCTCGATCTCCCAATATACACATTTTCTCATGTGACTCAATGTAAATACAAACCCAAGGAAAGACACTATGTGGTATTATTCTGTATATAAGATCTGTTTAATATGTACTGTCATACTTATCTTCACAGAGATTCTAGTAGAAAGACTGCTACAATGGTGGCTATGAGAAATGGTGAACGTTTTTTCGGTAATCCTGCAGAAACAACAGTAAGTCACCTTTAGTAAACCTTAGTATGTTGGGTAATTTTCTAAAAATAGACTTTTTTGTCATCTGCTTTCCAAAACCATAAATATCTGCTTAATTTTGATGAGAAAAGGTACTCAGAGTAGCAAACAGGATAGATGACAGGCCAGTCGCAACTTACTTGGCGACTGGTCCGGATCTAACCTATTTGCATAAGCATGAAGTTGGTACTAGAACTGTAAGGGTTAAGACTCTTAGTTTAAGAAATTGTTCAAATTTCATGAAGTGAAGACTTCCATTTTAAAATACCGCATTGTAAACAGACATATCACTTTGACATTTGCTTCATACTTTTTTTTGGTTGTCGATGATTTTTATTAGACATATAAATCATTAATTAAGGAAAAAGTATTAAAAGTAACATTTTCATTTTCTTCTTGTTAAGTATTTGTGTTGTAACTGGATATCACTGTCCCCTTTCAGGCTACAAAGTTTCCAAGTACAGCATTCTGGTACCTGACACAGATTATTGGGAAAAAGTTTGAGGACCCAGCTGTTGCCCAGTACCAGAAACGGTTCCCGTACTACAACCTTGTCAAGGATGAGACTAGGGGCACAGTGCTCTTCCAAGTAGATGAGTGAGTTGTCATTGTGTGTTTGTATAAAATGGTGTAGACTCTTGTCCAATACTTTTATTTTAACACGATTGTTGTTTATGGATTGACAAACAGAAAGCTCATGATAAGTTCTCTTATGTTGCAATGGTTTGTAAGAGTGTTTTATTACAAAGTAATGTCTGAACTCTTGTGTAGAGGTTAGATTCTTCAACTCTAAGAGGTTGTAGTGTTTATTACCTGTTTGTAATACCATTCAGAAGACAAGTTGATAATAACAATTTTAGCCTATCTTGGGAAAGGGTCAAGATGTGCCGAATGCAATTATGTTGCAAGTCCTTTACAATTGTAATGGACTTTAGTACAGAATTGCCATTAGCCCCGAATATACACAATCTTGAACTAATGAACTGGAGTCTGTATGGGAAGATTTTGAAACATCTTATTGGCAAATTTCAGGATGCATAGAACTAGATTCTTTTATGTTACAATAGTTGAAAAATATTATATAAGTTTATCTATTTCTGAGAATGGGTTCTTTGATGAAGGATTTTAGAAACTGGATATATACTCTGTACTGGCAGCACTTGTCTAGATGTCATGTCCTTGGTTATGCCTTGTTTCTATGGCTCTAGCATTAATTTATAATCATGGAACCATAAACATGTGAACTTGAATTTCTACAATCAGAGCACACTTTTATATTTTTGTCATTTCTTTTTCATTGTCCATTGATGTTGCTTTCAAATTAAACAGTGAACAAAATCCCATATATAAAGGAATGTTTTATATAAGTATTTAATAAACATTTTATGTTATTTAACTTTTCAACAGAGAGACACAATACAGCCCAGAAGAGCTGATAGGAATGATCCTAGAGAAAGCCCGATCATATGCGGAGACATTTGCAGACCAGCCTATAAAAGATGCAGTCATCACGGTTCCTGCCTTTTTCAACCAGGCTGAGAGGAGAGCCATGTTACACGCTGCAGAGCTCAGTGGGCTCAATGTCCTACAACTGATAGGCGATAATGCAGCAGGTACGCTTTGAGGGTTCAATACAGGACAAGCAAGTCCTTCATTTATGTGAACAACTTGCTTAACCCTTTACCATACGCCAAATTTTGAATTGTCTGTATTTGAAAGAGTTTGCAGACGACATTTCAAATTGTGATGAAATTGGAAAATAGTTTTCTAATAAGAAACAGTGTCAGAAAAGGAAAAATTGCTCTTAAAGAGCAATTTCTCCTTTTCCCACAATGTTTTCTAGAGTCATCTGCAACAAAGAGGTTAAATGTCGTTATTGTTTGGTAATTGGGTTAAGTTTTGAACTGATTCCTCAATATGTCACATCATCCTTTTCTATTTTAGTTTTTATTTAATACTATATTTAATCATTCAAGACAATCATCAGCTGAAAGCCATTTTCAAATCGAAAATGACAATTAAAATGTCTGCAGACTTAATGCAAAGCTGTTGTTAAAACGGCCTAGAAGATAATAATGAGTTTTATTTATTGTCCTTAAACCATTTTAATCTGTAACTCTCTCAAGATTTAAAATACTTCATGTCATCTCAGGACAATTTTTTGACTCTTTACAAAATACAAGAGAAATGCTTGTTTACTTTTAAAAACATTCAATATGATTGTTGCGATTTAAGGCTGAATGATTATATGAAAACGAGCTTTTTCTTCTTACTAATACTTTATTCTAAAGCATTACAACTGACCAATTGAATACAGGTTTCAAATTATTATGAAATCGAGTATTGCTTTAATTTTAGTGGCACTAAATTATGGTGTGTTCCGGCGTAAACAGTTCACCAACCAGACACAGTACTTTATGTTCTATGATATGGGAGCAACAAGTACTACAGCCACTGTAGTGGGTAAGATATGATCTATTTCTGTTTTAATGGGGTATATGATTGATTTCTGTATCAAAAAAGAATATTACTTTGAGGAAGCAGTATGAGAGACTCTAGTAAGTCCTCTGAAATAGTGATGTTTTGTGTTTCATTAAAAACCTCTTTTGGATAGTACATAGCCCAGACCACAAAGGCATTTTAATTGTATTGTTTGGGATTAAATTCATTATCAAAAGCCTATATTAACAGTTGACATATACTTTCAATGGTTTTATGTCATACAAATCATATATATTCTTTAACAATTTGGATAACTTGCCTTATTTGCATGTGAAGGGTACATTCAGAAAATAGCAATGGTTTGAAAAGTATTGGCTATTAAAGATTTAATCAAAGGTTAAATGATAATCTACAGGAAGCTATAACTATTGTGTTTTCTTGTTGAGATAATTGTTTCTTCAGAGACTGGTTCAATCTAATGTGTAATTGAGTTGTACAAATTTACATTGCCAAGTGTAGTCTCAAAATGCTTTGAAAAAAGGAGCCACTTATGATTATTATTTCCAGGGAAGAATATTTGATATCATGAGGATAAAATCATTTTATCTAATGCTTATTTTGAAGTCAACTTACTTGTTTGGTGAATATCAGGACAGTCCTGCTTTCTAACAACTTGTGTTCCAGCAATGGTGTCAAAAAAAATGTAATTTTCATATTTACATGTACTTTTTGTAATAAGCAGTTGTCCTTGCCCTGAAGCAAACTGATAAACAAGTTGGTCTTTAATGTTACATATTGAAAATCTTGATACAAACCCAGAAAAAAATTCTAGATGTTTTGTTTCTTATTTTAAAGGATATCAGATGGTGAAAATGAAGGAAGGAACCCGTGTTGTAGAAAATCCACAACTCACTATCAAGGGTGTAGGGTAAGAGCTTATTCTGCTTGTTACAAAATGACAAATGTTTGGCACATCAAACATTGTTGGTGTGAATATATATTCCTCATTGTACCCCAAATGACAATGATGTATGGTCTGCTATTCAAACTATTAACCAAATAACGACAAGATTCAAAATTGCAAGAGTTTACAGACAAAATGGATAGAAATTAAAACAAGTCTGAAGGGGGCTAGCAAGAATCCATACCTCTGAAGAAATTTTGTTGTTCGTTTGGTGCATTTTCTCATTTCCCCACACAGATGGGAAAAGTCTCACCTCCATAACTATATAGTTTTATTTGTTCATTCCCCATGTAATTTTTTACTGGTTTTTATTCAAAGTCATGACAGATAACAATTATTTTCATAAGAAAATTGGGGCCTCTGAGGCCTAGTGGTTAGAGTACAGAACTTGAAATCACATGGCCCCTCTCCGCATGGGTTCAAATCCTGAGAGGGATATTGATTTTCATGAGAGGCAGTCTCCCGACTGACTTACGGAATACCAATGGTTCTACCCGCCTTGACCAGTCCCTATGGGCAGTTGAGTATGGGGTCTTCCTCCATCATTAAGAGTCGGGCATCGCTACATAACTGAAAAAATGTTGATGTGATCTAAAACCCATATAAAATTAATAAGAAAATTAATACTTTTACAAAGGCATCTCATAGCAATTACTCTAGTTTCATGGGAAAATGCAAATTTGACAAAAGAGCATTGACTTTGTTAATAGATATTTCATACAAATATAGTGAAAAATTGTGTGTATCAAACATTTCCGCTTCAAACAATAGTAACAATGAGCATTAACAATGAGATTTGGTCGGCTTTGTTTTCATTTTAAGGAAAATCATTTACCACTTGTATGTTCTTTGAGTTGATTCGGATTTATTGATTCTATAGGTTTGACAAGGATCTTGGAGGACTAGAGATTTCAATGAGACTAAGAGACCATCTGGCTAAGTACTTCAATGAACACAAGAAAACCAAGATGGATCTCTACAGTAACTCTCGGGCTATGGCCAAACTTCTGAAGGAGGCAAAGAGAGTCAAAAAGGTCCTCAGTGCCAATACAGAACATCAAGCGCAGGTGAGTTTTCTGTTTATATTCAATAGTATTAAATTATCTGAATGGTTAAAGATATGTTCAGCAGTTACCTAAAGGTTGTAAATATTGGGATAAACGAAGATTTAACTTACCCATATATGCTTATTTTTTCATGTTAAGTCATCAAGTGTATATGAAAATCCTTTTTGGATGAGTTGTCTCCTTATCATATCTATAAGGAGAATCAACTTTTTTATTGACAGGCTCTGCTTCAAAGGGTGAAAAAGCATTTGAAAAATGTTCCTTTTAATCTTATGTTGATAAAGGTAAAGTTTTTTTGGTTTTGTGTTATTTTCTTTGTAAATGAGTTGTTCCCTTGTTATATCTATAATAGAATAGAAACTTTTATTTCTATCAGGTTCTGCTTTAAAGGGTTATAAAGGACATTTTAAGAAAGGTTGTTTTTCCATTTTGACTTAATGTTGATAAGGATGGGATTTTGTAGGTGATTTTTTTTCCCTTCTATTTAGTTTGTTTTGATTTCTAGATTGAAGGCTTACTGGATGATGAGGACTTCAAGATGAAAGTAACGAGAGCTGAGTTGGAAGAGATGTGTGCTGACATGTTTGCAAAGGTCACCAAGCCTATTGAGGATGCCTTGGAAGCCTCAGAAATTACTTTGGTAATTAGAAACTAATTAACTTAGGTTGATACAACCATTGCTTTTTTTGTTCTATTCTTTTGATGATAGGGACATTTTTACAACTAAAAAATCCAGTTTTAGATAAAATAATAGTACTTTGTCTAGACCTCAACCGTATTTCAATTGTGCTTTGGTATATGTTAAAATACTGTCTTATATGTAAGAGATTTTTTTAGTTCCCTAAAACAAGACATTTTAAGTTTTAACTTGTGCTAACATGTTAATTTGCAAGGCTGTTTTGATATTTATTTTTTCTTTAATTTCTCTAAGACAAAAGAAATGTCTTTTTAGTTTTTTGGATACCAGAGTGTTTCAAGGAACAATTGTGATAGTCAAACTTTAGATTTTATGACAGTTCAGATTGTATTGTACTGATAAGGGCAAAAAAGAGATCTCTGGGCAACGGTGGGGCAGTAGTAAAGTCTCAATCTCTTGCACGTAGGATCCAAGGTTTGATCACTTGTTGTGTTGAGGTGAAAATTGGATGGAAGCAGTCATTGAAAGTGAATCTAATAAGCTTCAAACTTCCGTCACAATCAATGTTAAATGAATAAATTTAACTAAACTAAAACAGATGTCTTAAGTATTTTTTTCCTCTAAAATTTATAAAAAATCAGTTTACATGTGCACTAGAGGTCCAGTGGAATTATAGTTAACTTGTGCATGTTTCTAAAACTTATGGTTTCAGTGCTAGTGTAAACATTAAGTTAATGATTAACCCAGAAAAAGATTTATTTAACAGTCGTTCCAAATTATTCTCCTCCATTAAGAAATTTTTTGAAATGACCTAAGTCTTAAACAGATTACCATATAAAACCATTACATACTTACCCTTTGTTATGCCTGTTGAAGGTCATTTCTGTTCATTATAGAAGTAAATGTATTCTTCTTTACAGGGAGAATTCACGGATGTTATTTTGATGGGTGGAGGTACAAGGATTCCAAAAGTTCAGCAAACCTTGCTCAAATTCTTTGACAGGTAAAGACAATCAATAATGGTCTAATATTTATCATGCATTTCACTGATTTCAAACAGCTTAATCATTTTGATCTTTCGTGTAATTTCTAACAAACAGTATCAAAACTACTTATCAAAATCACAATGAATTGCCATTAAATCTGCCTTTCTGTTTTACAAACCACTTAAGATACCTTTTTCAATGCTGATTTCAATAAGCTTTGAAATCAACAGAAAACTGCTCATGGTTGAATTGATACAAGCAAGGCAATAGGTCAAGTTGCAAAGGCGAACACTTTTGTTTTCTTGTGTGGTGTGTATTCAGTGATCAAATCACATCAACAAATGATTGTTTCAAAGGACTTTAAACATAAACTGTGTTTATCATTACAATGACTTTGATGTGAAATTGGTGCAACCCAGAGGAAACTCTCATAAATTTACTTTTTAATTGTGAAATAGAAGAGTAATGTAAGGAAAAGATCATTCTCTGCTATTGAGGCTGAGTAATCCAGATTGTGGACAACTATATCCTTTAACCCTTAGAATTCTGGGTAATTTCTTACAATAGATTTTTGTGCCGTGTTTTTTTCCAAAACCTTAAAAATCTGCTTAACTTTGATGAGGAAAGATACTCAGAGTAGCAAAAAGGTAAGATTACAGGCCAGCATCAATTGACTTGGCGGCTGGTCTGGATCTAACCTGTTGGCATAAGTATGAAGTCAGTTCCAGCACTGTAAGGGTTAATTATGTACTTTTACAGGAAAGATCTTGGTAAGAGCATCAACACAGACGAGGCAGCTGCTCTTGGGGCTGTGTACCAAGCTGCTTATCTCGGTAAAGGGTTCAAAGTAATGACGTTTGGTGTCAAAGAGGCAACTGTTTACCCATTTGTGGTGAGTAGAGAGTCTTAGGTTAGGGCAGAGAATGCATGGTACTTTTGGTTTAATGTCACAATCTTTCCAATGAGATTTTTATTTTTTAAGAACAAGTTACTGCTCATGGATATGAGCAAAAATCTTTGCACAGAAACATTTTGTTTCCTTTTAGGTGAATAGGTTTCTGTTATAAGGAAAGTGTCGCTCTAGTTATGGTAGTGATTATTTAAGTGTCCTAGAATTATGCTTTGTTTCTTTGAAGCATGTTCATTGTTTGGCTTGTGAACATTTTATTCAAACTCTCAAGAAGATTTTGTTTGACATTAATCATTTGTCTTCTTAGTATTAAGTTTTTTAAATAAATAAGATTTTCTTCTAGAATTGGTCAATATTTCTCTTAAACTTTCATTGCAATTTATTTTGATGTGATTTATTAGCGCCTAACTGTACATTGAAATTTATTATTGATGTCAAAGGACAGGTTTTTAATGAGATGTCACAATGGAATGTATTGAGAAGATTTGAAGAACATAAGTTGTAAACCACCTCTGATCCATAGCTCAGCCATAATAGCGAGTCTTTTCTATGATTATACAACAGGTTCAATTTGAAAAATACAAGACGGATGAGAGTGAAGATCCACCAAAGGTGATCAAAAGAACATTATTTGGCAGAATGAACCCCTACCCCCAGAAAAAGGTCATGACTTTCAACAAACACTTCAAAGACTTTAGTTTTAATGTTACCTATGGAGATCTGGACTTTCTACCTGCAAAAGAGATTGAGTAAGTTGACAAGAAATAATTTCTAAAACTTATAATCTTTTATACAAAACCAATGGAACAATTGTTTTGTTTTTTTTAAAAAAGGGCCATCCATGGCCAAGAAGTTAGATTACAGAATTTGGAATCACATGGTCCCTCTCCATGTGGGTAAAAATCCCGTTGTTGGCTATTGGATTTTCGTTGGAGGTAGATACCTCATTGACTTACAGAGTGCTGTTGATTCTTTCCGGCTTGACCAGTCGTTATGTGCAGTCAAGGTTTTAGTCTTCCTCGTTCAGTATGAGTGGGGCATAGCATCATAACAGAAATAATCATACCACAATTAGAAAACCCTATATGAACATAGATAATATTATAAAAGAAGCTATTGCATAAAATGATTCCTATTTCGTTGCAATTTGATATTCTCATATCAAAATAGATCAATTACTTGTCATATCTTAGACTGGTGATTATGATATTGCAAGAGGAAAGTTGGATGCACACATTTGAAAGGGGAAGAACTTTACAGAATTTCATGTGTGTGACCTTTGGCAAAACATCTGAGAGCACTAACCTAGTTCTTGTAAATCATAATATAACCAAAACAAGTTGACACAGTGTTAAACCTCGTACAACATTGTCACAATGCTTTTTTCTACAATAACATCATTATTGCTGCATGCTGTTGCTTTGAAATAGTTCATACTGTGGCATTTGTTTAACTTTAGATTGTTCTAACCATTTTGTTCTTTCAGAACATTCACAAACCTCTATAGCCAGGTCCACAATGTTGAGTTAAAGGGCGTGGAAGAAGCCTATGCTAAGCACAAAGATGCACAGGAGGTGAAGGGAATTAAAGCCCACTTTAGAATGGATGAGAGCGGAATACTTACCCTGGAACAGGTGAGGATAAACATTTATTGGTCGAACTTCTAAGGTTGCTATGTAAATATTCACAAAGGGTCTTTTGTGACCCAGTGGTTAATGTGGCAGTCTTACAACTTGTGGGTCTAATCTTACAACTTGTGGGTCTGGTCTAACAACTTGTGGGTCTGAGGCTTTAGCCCTAAACGGACCTCTGGTTTCTTGTGAGGTTCCTTTTACAATGCACTTTAGAGCTTAGTCTAGTACTGGTGATTCCAGAAGAGCTGTGAAGTTACTGGAAAAATTGTTTTTACAGCGAAACAAAATGAAAACAAAACAATGTTATTTACAAGAATAGATGAAGCTGTTAGTGTTAACATGAGTTATAGATAAAGTGTGGGTAATTATTCACATGCCTCAGGATGGATTAGATAGAATCCTCAGGTTAGCATTGGTCAAGTTTTAAATAGAAAGACGACATTTTAGAACAAGTTAATGCTTCATAAAAAACTGATTTACTACAACGTTTCCTTGTAATATATACTTGTCTGAAAGCATCAAATGCCACTGAAGATTTTAGAAAGCAATAGGACATACTAGAGATGACCCTTGCCTTGAACTTCATGCTTTCTGTCACAGTAACGGATGTTTCTATTCAGCATGTTTGCCTACAATTGATTTGAATTTGTATGGTCAAATAATCTCATATAAAGAAATGGATTGAACCTTTCACATTTTAATTAAATTAACCCTTTACCAAAAGCAAAAGCTTCGACTGTCCCAAATTGGAAGAGTTTGCAGATGACTTCAAAATGTGACGAAATTGACAAATAATTTTCTGATAGGGCAGAAAACAATGTGGGAAAAGGAGAAGTTGCTTATTAAGAGCAATTTCTCCTTATCCCACAATGTTTTCCAGAGTCGTCTGCAACAAACTGGTCAAATGATGTTATTGTATTTCTATGTCAATTATCAAAATGAATATTAATGCATTCTTTGCTTATCAATGTTTTTATTATTTCAGGTTGAAAGTGTTTTTGAGAAGGAAGGCAAAGAGGTCAAGGAAGAATCAACATGGACAAGTAAGAAACATTGATTCAAAACTTAGTGATATTTCATAAAGTGTTGACCTTATTTGGACTTTTCACCACTCTTGAGCAGCACCATCTGCTATTTGTGCATGTTGTTCTTCAGAAAATATTTTTTTGTAGGCTTTGAACTATTTCATACTGGTTTATGAAATACACTTGTATGTTCAAATGCCAAAATTTAGAATTTTTGTAATTATGGAAGAATTGCTTGTTACAGTATCTTTTTCGTCACAAAAACTTTTTGGTTCATATTCTTTTAAGGCCTTGGTCAGTTTTTCCCTGTCACAAATTTGATCATGAATTCAAAAAGCAAGTTAAGAAGATATTCAAACTTGTAAATATGCTTTTAGTGGATATAATTTTGAATGTTATGTTTCAAATGAATAGTTTGCCTGAAGATAATTGCAAAGGAAAACTGTGATAAGAAGGAACTAATGCTTTTCTTCTTTCCTGTTCTTGTTAAGCTAAAATTCACCTAAGCTTACTTACCTATTAACTGAGCAGATACCTTCATTTTGACACACTATGACATATCTGCATCAGAAAACTAAGCAGGAAACAATGCGACAAAAAAGAGAAGGTTCTTGTTAAAAATTATTCTACCTATTGTCACTTTGTTTTCTCTCTCAAAAACTAGATCATAGTTGTTTGCAATGAAAGATTTTTGTTTCAACTTGGACCAGCTCCATTTGGACAATTGGTGCAAGTGTATGCACAATTATATGATTTCATGTTGTTGTTTTTCCAGAACTGGGAGATACCATCAGTGGATTATTTGGCTCTAAAGATGAGACAGAGGGAGCAGAGGTGGGTTATTATTGGTGCATTTACTGTTTTATTGTTGCTTCGTATTTTATGAACTAGTAATCAGTTTTGTATGCTCTTATGAACTACCAACAGCTTTTTTTGTCTAAATTCTTTAAGAAATAGAATGAGTGAAAGTTTGATAGGTCTGTCAATCAACTTACCATTTCAGTAAAAAGAATTTTCTCATTTGAGTATTCTTAAAAATGATTTTTTATCATACTGTTTTTTTTTTAAGTTTTTCTTTTCATGTGATTCTGTGTAGTGAAAACTATGAACATTTAAGAAAGATTTTTGTTAGTCTTCCTTTATTCATTTGATTTATTCTGTTGTATAAAGATAATTATATGGTATGGCTACCCAATTCATTTGGACTTCTTTTTCTTAGCATACCAACTACAAATTTTATCATTCTTATAAACCTAGGGAGAAAAAACTGTTGAGAAAGGCCTTTGCTCTTGTATTTTATTTTCCATATGTTAGATTTGTTTTGTTTATGTTTTATTTGTTGCCCTGTTTAGTTAGTCTTGGTGTTACTCAATTCACTCAACAAGTATTAATGTTATATAACAAAAGACCCATCTAGAGCTCATGGGCCCGTTTTACTAAACAACTTACGGAAAATATTTGCGTAAGTCAAAACTAATAAACACGGATAGTATCTTCAATAAAAGTACAATATTGCAAAGTGACACGTCATTGGAAGCGTCTCGGAGAGACGATTCCAATGATGTGTTACTTTGCAATATTGCTTTGCCAAATATTGAAATAAAAGGACTTGTTGTTTTATACTTACGCAAATCTTAAGCGTAAACTGTTTAGTAAAACGGGCCCCTTGTGAATATTAAATGGAGAATTAATAAATCTACACTACCATCATATGTTCTGATAGTTTGCTAGTAACTAGTAGAGGTTTCTCAACTTTTCTCCAAATGGGAGACCTAGGTGGTATTTATCTTGGATGAAAATGTAAGAAATGGGTATCAAAAGACCCGTTTACCATTCTCTAATGTAGGACATGTATTCATCTTCAAATTATACTGATCTTGGACAAGAGGACAATTTTTCAACAGGTTGGTCTATATGCTTGGATCTCATAGAAGTTACATTATATGTGTTTTCTGTATAGTCACATAAGATCAGTTTGCATGGATTATTTGGATAAAGTAACATTTTTATTTAAGGTTTTTGTATGTATTCACCAAAGATAAGTTTGCATGGTATCCTCTTTCTTATCCACTGGACACATTAAAGGTTGTATCGGAATCTGTAATTTGCAGTATTTCAAAATTTCAATTACAATCCTATTTTATGAACTTGTTACAATGTCTTATCAAGACAGTTTAACAGTTCCAATGAGTTTCTACGATAAAGGAATATTGAAGGCAATCAAGAAAGTTGGCATTGAGAGTACGCCTCTTATATCTATCTCTGTCCTATAATGATGTATTCGCTAAAACTACTATAATGCTCAGATTTTTTTACCAAGTTAACAACTACATACCTTCTAATGGAACTGTGGTCCAGTGGCTTGGCGTCGGCTTCATGATTGGAGGGTCCCGGGTTCGCACCCTGGCCGGATCATGGGAATTTTCCTGAGCAAAAAATGCATTCCACATTGCTCCTCTCCACTCAGGTGTATAAATGGGTACCTAAGAGGGAATAAACCAATGTGCCGTGGCTGCATTTGCACCACATGTTAACGGCCGGTTTATCACCCAGTGATTGGGGAGGTAATTGTAAGAGTCGCCTGAATATGCCTAGCATAAAATTAATATGAGACTATAAACACCTACCTTTTTTACCTTTTTAATAACTTGTGTAGCAAATGTTAAGTTTAATTGAATTTGATTTAGCTTATTGATGTGTGCATGTCAGACCCTCTAGTTGCCAAGAAAGGCAGCAGTGTCTCCAACACATAATGTCTAAAAGTAAGAACACTTCGAGAGACATGGGTTGATCAAGATGTCTACTGTCAAAATGCATGGTATTTCAACTTTGGATAACGTTTTTTGCATCAAGTAAATGTTCAACATATTCATTGGTAATAAGCTTAACATTCAACTGACTTTTGTATTCCTGTACTTTTAAAGGGGAATCAAACTGATACTAAGGAGGAACCAGCTTCTGACACAACTCAGGAACCAGTCAAACAAACTGACCAATCAGAGGAAAGAACTGATGATCAGGTCCAATCTTATTATCCAATCAAATCCTCCTTTTATCTCATTTCCTGCAAAATGATGCATAGAGTTTTACAAGAACGTTTTATATGAATAAACTATCAACTATATTAAGCAAACAGATGCTTTATTCTAGTCCAAACCATTTGATAATGATATCATTAGAAAAGTTGGGATGCAACAAATTGGTGTTTTTGTTTGTATAGAAGAATCTGAAAGCATTTTGATGAAAGAAGATAAAACTTAATGGATATGTTTTCTTATTTTAAGGGTTAGAAATTTCTATACCTTCACAATAAGTCTTCTTAAAAGGTCACGAGAGCCATATTAACCAACCATAATCCCATGGGGTTTTCTCAATATCTTTTCAGTTATGATGAACATTTTATCCTTTTTTCCCCCTTCTGAAGCTGCTTTGCTCTTATTTCTTATTGAATATATTTTAACACATCCACTTTCAGGTGTTCAGGATACTTTAATATTTTTCCTTTTCTTTAAAGTCACTTTTGCTGTCAACTCAACCTTTTATCTTTTCCTTTTTTATCCTTATCATTTTTGGTTGTTATCGCCTTCTCAATTTATGTTTTAAGTAGACAATTCTTATTTAAATATTTGTCTTTTGATTAATTTTCTGAAAATTTTTTGTGTGTTGTGTGCTTTCCAAAACCTTAAATATCTGCTCAATTTTGATGAGGAAAGATACTTAGGGTAGCAAACAGGTAAGATCACAGGCCAGTCGCCAATTTACTTGGCGGCTGGCCTGGATCTAACCTATTTGCATAAGCAATAAGTTGGTTCCAGCATTCTAAGGATTACCACAACCTTTTTTCTATATATTAGACTGACAAACCAAGTGATGCAGATAAGGATGCTGGACAAACAGAAGAGGACAAGAAAGATGAGAATGCTGAAGATGATAAGAATGAAGAGCCTGCAGAAGAAAGTGATAAACCTGCAGAAGAAAGTGATAAACCTGCAGAAAAAAGTGATAAACCTGCAGAAGAAAAGGATAAAACTGCAGAAGACTCTGCTAAAGATGGACAAGACAGTAAAGATTCTGCAGCAGATGGAAAGCCTGACAAAGAGAAGAACACTACCAAGGTTAGTGATACTCTAGGTAATTCAGAGGAACTTGGTGTTAGTTCTACACTACTACTTTCTGTAGCCCATTACCTCATAATGGCTCACTTTGAAGACTTTATGTAGTGTTTTACTAAAGAAAGCATTTGTGTAAATCAAAAAATGGATATGTATGGACATTATCTTTAACAAAAGTATGATTTTGTAATGTGACTTGTAATTTGAAGAGTCTTGGAGAGACAATTCCAATGTATTGTTACATAGAAATATTTTTAATTTGAGCTGTTTAGTTACATGCTACCCCACATATGTCACTTTCTAAAGAAAATTTGTTAGCCTAAGATTGTTGCTTGCATTTACTTTCAAATTGGACCAGTCACTTTTTCAGATATAAGGAAAGAAATGGTTTTGAACATTACTCTTGTCCAAATGTTTTTTAATTAATTTCTATTGTAATGCTTATTCACAATTTTTGCTTACTTTCAGCTTCTATTGAAACTTTTTTGACCTTTGATTTTAAGGAAGTAACTCAGAGATTTGTGCTCTTGGAATTATTAATGTCAAAATTTAAACATAAAATTATTGTCACTAAACCAATACCATTCTCAATTACTTTACTTCTAAGTTGCTGGAATTTTAGTTCAATAATGTGAAGCCTTTTCATCTGACATTGCTCCTTAGTCCTATGGCAAAGCACGTTTATAAATGGACACAGCAATTCTTCTTAGTGCACTATGCTAGGGTCATGTTACAAGAGCGATTTAACCTTCCAAAAGACCCATGTGACAATGGTATCATTCTATTTTAAGGAATTCACTTTCATTTCCTTAAATCCATTGTCACTTACACTAAACAATCGACCACATAATAATCCAAACATTGAAATTCGACACACATTGTTGTATGAATATTTTCACATGCCGTGTACATCGAAATTGGGAATTCTGTAATGTGACGTCATAGTTATAGTCTATTTCATTGTATCAATGTTAACTTTTAAATGTTCTGAGGTACTTTAAATATGAACTGACTAAATGGTTAGAGGGCATAACAAATTGATCTCTGCGGTAATCTGTAATTCCCCCACACTATTTGAAAGCTGTGAAATAGAATTTCATTGAAATCCGACATAAATCGTCAGTTCATAGTTTTAGTTTTTCTCTATATTTTAATAATTTTATTATCGTATTTCGCCCGTATATCTGTATCTGTTTCTTTGTCTTTTCAGATGATACTTTTTGTTTATATAATAATTGTCATCTGTTTCTTTGTCTTTTCAGATGATACTTTTGTGTATAAATAATGATTGTCATGAAACTAGTTTCCCAAAACAACACCCACGTTTTAACAAAACAAAGCAACCATCCTCGCCTCAGCACAGGAAGTCAGCTGCCCAAAGCGGGTAGCTGACCTCGTGTGAAGAGACGAATTAGCTAATCTCAGCAAATTATTCTTCAAAAACCGCTATCACGTCTTAAAAGAACATTTAATTTGATATTGATTTAATAACTCATGCATTGTTCTTGTAACAATTTGAGTAATAAACTGAATAAATGAAATGAAATGGTATCTAAAATACCCTCTCTTTTTCTAAGTTTAGATTGTTGTTTACGAAAAAAAATGATACCATTTAGTATAAAAACTTAACATCCCAATCTGTGAGAAAATCCTTTTAAATCAACTTAATGATTCTGAATGGGGTAATTGTTTTACATTTAATAAATTTATATTTTAGGAAGAGGGCGAGAAGAAGCCCAAAATTCAGATTGTGAAGGAGAACATTACAGCGGACGTCCTTTTCAAAGATCTCGCACCCCATTCAAAGGATATGTTGAAGGCCTCAAGAAAAAAGTAAGTCATGCAGGCAATAATACCTACAAGGGGGCAGTAACGATGTGGCATTTTATGATTAATGTTATGTGCGATTTTATATATTTTATATATGCCTTTGTATTCTGACAAAAGATTAGTCAGATTACTCTGTTCTTTTACACTGATAGCCTTGCAACATGAAAAATTGTGATTTATTGATGAGGAAATACCTGAATTACGGATGAATGCTAGGACTAATGAGATGACTGACGTGGTGTTGAAGACAATTGTTACTAAAATCACAAACTGAAATCTCACTGTATGCAAGATGTTCCCTATTATCCTGCACAGAGAAATTTATGATAACATTTAATACATTTCGTCTTAGCATAAAAGATGAACAAATGTTTACATTTATTTTAGACTTGCCGATTTGACTGCCAAAGACAAAGAGAAAAAGCTACTTGAGAAGGCGGTAAATGAGTTGGAATCATACACCTATACAATGGGGGATAAATTGACGAGTGAAGCCTATGAGAAATGTAGTACAGACGAGGAAAGGGAGAAATTACAAGCTTTGCTTTCTGAAACCTCTGATTGGATGTATGAGCAAGACCCAGACACCAAAAAAGAGGTGTGTATCTTATAGCCAACAAAACAAATTGATAGGTAAATGAGGTCAAGAAAAAGGGGGTAGTCCAGATTACATACTATATCAGTTTAACTTGAATAATGTTTGCCCCTTAGTCTTCAGAACTTTATAGTAGTTGCCCTTGTCCAGTGATCAACCACCATCGAATATGTTTAGAGTTAACACAGAGCAACAGTACCATGCTGATGGTTAAAGTAAGACTGTTTTACAAATTGGTTCTGTCATCTCGGAGACATACTTAGTGTGTGTTATGTATGTCTCTTGATACTGCTCTTGTTTTACTCTTTATTATGCATTTTCTTGTGTAATGAATGACAGCTTTCTAACAAATACATACAACTTTTATCATAAAGGATCATAACATCTTGGAAAAGTTTGACCAAATTGTCCTATGATAGTTGTATCTTGTATTTAACATGATAATGGTTAATTCATGAGATACTGAAGAGATCAATGTGCACCCTACAAAAACAGGAATAAAAGGAGCTATTTTACACATGTTTTATGACAATTATGTCCATTATTAGTGCTATGCTATATTATACTTTATTTTGCTTATTTATTTTTCAGACTTATACTGACAAATTGAAGTCTTTGAAGAAAGAATTCAAAAAATTGGATTCTCGAGTTCGAGAGTTTAAAGAAAGACCAGATGCTCTTGCTGCCTTAGACTCAATGTTAAATCATTCCTCCTACTTTTTGACTAGTATTAAAAATTTGAGTTCAATAAATTTGGGAGAGGATTCCATATTTACAGCTGTAGAGACTGAAACGTTAGAAAAGCTTGTTAATGACACAGAGGTGAGTTTGTTGGGTTGGATATTGACTAAAACTATTGACCAGGTGAAAAAGTGACCATGATCTTTGTAAATGCTTACCATCTTATTTTATCACTTCAGCTCACCTGTGCTTTACATTAAAAAAAAAACAAGTTTGTCAAAATCAGACATTGTTTTCTCATCAATATAAAAAGGAAACCTTATTTGAATACGTGAAAAATTGTTGTTCAGTTACTTTTGATCAGCCACAATGTTCCATATTCACAGGACAAATCAAATGCCATGTTCCCTATGGTTATTGATTTGCTGAGTTAGTGATGTACCTATCAAATTTAATGTAATTATGCATTTGGACTTTCAAAATATTTTCAAATCTGGTTAATGGGAGATAGAGTTCCTTTTCTTAGGCAAATATTACACCCCAATACTGGTTAAGATACCTTTGTTAAATGTGAACTTGAAATAGCATACAGACAACATGCAGCTTTATACATAACATAATTTTGTTTCAACATTAAGCTCATAATCATTATAAACTGCTTTATATTTTATAGCTTTTATAGTCATTTTATGTATAGAAATATTGGAAATTGTTTGATATCATAGTTCCGAAACCGTAAACACGGAAATAAAATGAATCGGGATTTAAGGCTTTTTTTTATCTGTATTAAAGAGAACTGTAGACTATTTTAATATCGCGCAATAGGAAATCTGCCATTCAGTTTATAGTATTGTGTTTTCATTTCAGGCATGGAAAGAAAAATCTCTGGAAGAGCAAAGTAAAATTCCAGATTACGAAAAACCAACACTTCTTTTAGAAGATATAGGAGCCAAGATACAAGCATTAGACAGAGAAGTGAAATATTTGATCAATAAAGCAAAAACTTATAAACCCAAGTCTAAACCAAAGACACCTAAAAATGACACTGTTAACAAGAATGAGACTGTTATAGAGAAAGATAATTCTACTAAGACAGAGGATACCTCAGAGGAGGAGAAAAAGACTGATGGTAAGAAATATATTCCTAATGAGGTCAATATTTGGTACAACAGCTCAATTGTTTACTGCTCAAATATCAGGGTTTTTTGCCTGTCTGTTTCCCTAGCCCCAGTATTTCACCTTACTTACATTTGCTTGAGCATGTGTTACTTATACTTATAACAGACTTTTAGGCTGCATTTCTGTATATTAAAGTTACATTTTGCTTTTGAATATTATATACAAAATCAAAATTAAATGATGATATAAGGTATTTTTCTAGGAAATGTTTGCCTTTTTTTATGATAATGTTTTTATTTACTGATATTGCTGTTGGAATGATTTCAGAAAATTCTTTTGTAGATTCATTGATGTAAATTAATGAATTAAGTTATATCTATGAATTCATCCCATTCTCTTGGTTAGACATACAACTGTATGTATCTATTTACTTCCCCCTTTGAGCTGTTCATAATCAGCAGTAAGAAAATTGAACTTTCAGCAAACTCATGTTGAAATGGAAATTTAGTTTGCGATAATTACTTTTCATTCCAGGGATTAATCGGTTTTCAAAGTCAAAAATCAGTCTTGTGAGTTTATTTAATCTCTAAAAGTTTACATTGTTTTTTACTTTCCCTCCTGCAGAGACTTCCACTGATGTGCCAGATACAGAAATCCCTGTGCCTCCCACAGAGGACTTGGAAAAAACAGAGGAGGATACACCACAAACAGGTAAAGTGGATGTTTGACTCAAAGTTCAAAGCTCTGTTATACAGAACTAATGAGTAGTGACTAGCATGATGAATGATTAGCCATTCTTAGTATTAAGCATGCTGATTTTCATTAACTGTAGGATTTAGAGAGAGATAAAGAAGACATCCTCCCTATCTACTTTTTTTAACACATGTATAGATAAGATAATGCCATTTGTTTTAATTTTTTGAACTTGCTTAGCAAAGTTATACAACATATAAAGTAGGGAGTGTCTATACATGAACAATCTTTCCACAGATTCCAGCTCTTGCCTACCTGTGTATTTACCTTCTATCATTACACTGTGTACAACAATAATCTGAGAAATACAGCCACTGATAACTGAAGATCAGCTTGTTAACCCTTTACCAAATTGAAAGAGTTTGCAGACGATATTTGAAAATGTGATGTAATTGAAAAATAATCTTCTAGCAGGAACATTGTGGGAAAAGGAGAAATTGCTCGTTAAGAACAATTTCTCCTGTTCCCACAATATTTTCCAGAGTCATCTGCAATAAAGTCGTTAAATGTCTTTATTGTTTGGTAATGGGTAGATCACAATAGAAGGTCAATTATATATACTACAGACATTTGTATTGTTGTTTAATGTGTGTTGTGTTTGGAGGGTATGTTTGTAAGTGAAATCAAATAGCATAAAAATGTTACTCATTAATCTTTGTAAAAGAATCTATAACTTTCAGAACATTGAATGTAACTTTTTTCTTGTAAACTTAACAGATGATGGCTGTTTCAGTGACACACTTATTTATCTCCATGACTTTAGAAATGACCTTTTAACTCATTGATCACTCATTTATGTTGTGTACAGATTTGATGGTAGTACTGAAAACTTTGATACTCAAATCAAATCAGAATTTTCTGAAATCCTTAGAAGCTTAATCTGTATTACAGTCTTAAAATTGGAAATCTTTATTTTACCAAGTGATTTCTTTTGGCAATTAAAAAAAAAAAACGTTGACAAAAATTCAGTTACAACTCTTGTGAGGCTTTTAAGAGAAAAATGTTAGTTATCTCCCTTTGACTGATAAAGAATAAATATATTTAAAGGTGGTTGAAGTAACGAAATGTTCCATGAATGAAAAATTTACATCAACATATAGTCAAAGTTGCAATGGATAATTGTGTCAAAAGGATAGGTATCTCAAAACAAGCTAATTCAGTATGATTATTTCCTTTTATTAGTTTCAAGTTTCAAAATTAAAATTTCCTCTCCTTCAGTTGCAATCTTAATTTATATCAATTCCCTGCCCACATCGATTGATATATTTAGTATAGACCCATCCTTGTTTCTCAATATTTATCATTTACTGATTTCTTTTGCTCTGGGCCATTTTTGAATAAAAGACAAAACAATGCTTGGAAAGTAACATGAAACAAAGGGATTTCTATCATAAAAAGAGAAAATGAACCATTGCAAATGTAATATGAACTGATTTTTTTCTCTATTTTCAGATGATGATTCCACGGCCGATAGTACAGAAAAGCCAAAAGAAAGAAATACACATGATGCTGGTGATTTATAACGACGGCTGAGATTAGTTTATTCCTCATCACTCATTTCCTCCCGTTCATTGCAAACATCATTATGTGTTATTATGTCATGATAGAGAAAAAGTGGATTTTAGGATAAATTATACCTTGTTACTCACTAACTGGAGACAAATCATGAATAAACAGAATTCCTTCTAGATTATGGCACAGTCTAACCCTTAGAATGTTAGGTAATTTTCTAAAAATATATTTTTGTGATGTCTGCTTTCCAAAATCTTAAATATCTGCTTGATTTTGTTTAAGGAAATATTCTCAGATCACAGGCGAGCCGCCAATTTTCTTTGCGGCTGGCCTGGATCTAACCTATTTGCATAAGCATGAAGTTGGTTCCAGCACTTTAAAGGTTAATATTCATGTCTTGAACCATCATCTGTTAGATGCATGCAGTAGAAAATTTAGAAGAAACTACTATTACGAAAAGTAAAATTACACCACAGGCATTGTCTTCTTTTGTCAAATTAGTCTTTGCTTACTTTCAATTTAATGATAGTTGGGATAACTGGGAATTCTCTTCTGTTGAACTAGTCAAATAGAGATTTAGGGTGAAATTGAACATGCATTCTGTATGTGTTCTATTTGGTTAAATGACAAAAGGAGAAAGTTCTTCGACCACACAGTTTTCTTTTAGTCATAATATTTCCTTAGATTGGTAGGATATCTGCTATTGTGGTCTGGAAATCAGCATCTATAAAGTAATTGGTTAGCATTTTATCATTTTGTGTTAAAATAACCTATCACTCTGAAGAACTTAATAAAGACAGACGTATCCTTCAAAGATGAGTTGTGTTTGATATATATACTGTAATATACCACCAAAATGAAATGGTGCTTTTCTGATTGGTCAATGTTTTAATGTTGTATTTTACAAAACAAAAGAATCCACAATAGACTGCCACTACTGATGTTGGTAAAATAGAGAAGTGAGAAACATTTGAGAATTTTCCACAAAGATATTGCTCATAAAATTGCAAAAGACGAAAGTTATCTGTAACAAATAATGTGAAGTGAAAATTTAATTGAAATGTTATTTGTTAATATCTCATGATGTTATAGATCAAAACTTTATTTTGGTACATGAGAGTGTAAGATAATGAGAGGAACGTGAAGATGTATACATGTATAGATATATGATGAAGCATGAGAAGTGTTATATTTATGTCACATTTATCTTTTCCTGTTTTGATTAATTTGCACCTTACAGGGTTAACCATTATACTAAAGGTTCAATGCAAGACTATAGTAGGTGCTTCAAGTCTTTGAATCAATTACTATAGTATTGTATTGAGCCTGTGATACATGAATTTAGGTGAGGTTACCTGGATGTATGCTTTGGCTCTGTAATCGGTTAAAATGTTTTCCTGTGTGAAATAAACAAAACAGAAATGAGACTAATGAGAGAGTGATGTTAGAATGTTGTTAGTCGTCTACAAGACCCAGCTATTTTAAATTTAGACCATCATAACGGTGTGCATTTGTATTTCATATACATAATAAGAGGAAGCAGGATTTATTTATAGATATTGGGAGGTTCTGTATAATTGTATTTATAATTGTAATTAGTTGACCTTTTCGCAGAAGAACGACTTGAAATGCCGTTTATAAAATTGTGACCTTGACAAGCAAATCTCAGCCATCACAATGAGTTAAGTGTTCTATATAGTCTGGCTGTTTTGCTACATTTATAAATTCTTTGTTTCCTCTGCTGTTGTTTTTCTCCAGAGTTTTGGAAAAAAATGTCAAACCTTTCTTCGATAATAAAAAACCCATGTGCTTCAAAAACATGAGGATACGTATATTTGAAATTTGCTTAGTCAAGCATGAAAAACGGAATACATTGCAACTAGAGTTACCCTGTCAAACCTAGTTTTATTTAGATTGATGTCATATTGTGTTTGTACATTGTTGTTTGTTTGTTTGTTTTAATAATTGTTTAGAAGTTTGGTTTACCTTCTTTAAATGTAGTGATGAATAAGTTTTGACTCTCCTTCTTTAAATGCAAGCATGACAGTTTCCCATAGTGTTCTTTACTATATGATATCCAGCATACATATGGGAGTGGCACAGTAAACAACTCAATCTGTATAGACGTGGTGTTAAAAATAAAATTAATTGTGTTAATTAAAAACCATCTTTATATTTTATTCTTTGAGTTGTTTCTTCTTGGAAAACATACCGATAGCAGTTGTCTACATTCATTCTTCACGTTTGAAAACACTTTGCTGTCAAAAGCTTGATGAGTATTTGTTGTGATGATGGACGTCATCTGTTATAAGATGAAAATGCATTTACTCCTTCTCTTTGCCTCTTTTGTCACATTTACACTTGAACATAATGTGATGTTGAAAATGATGGGCAAGTTAAGATTATCTAACTGCATGCTGCAGAAAAGCTCAATGTTATGGCATTCTTTCTAAGTTTTATTCCTGCCACCAAAGGTACTAAAGTTCCCATCTGTATACTTTCCTTTGGTAATGTATACTATACTATCCAAACACAGGAATTGTCTGCGACTGGCAGGTTGAGAAACAGTTCCTTCGTGACTTTAACCCTTTACCAAACGCCATATTCGTGACTGTTCCAAATTGAAAGTTTGCAGACGACATTTCAAAATGTGATGAAATTGGAAAATAGTTATCTGACAGTTGAGGTATTGAGAAGTGAACTCGGATATGGATAGATTGAGACTTCATTTTGGAGTGTCCATTTATATGGTATCGAGATGCTCTCAGTTATACATGCAGAATTGGTGTCAAGAGACTTGCATATATACATGTACACATATTGCCTGTAAAACGACCCGACAAAACTGCTCATGTACTACTAGGTTGTCTGGCCTTATCTCAGATCGTCTGCAGTTGTACTAAGGAAAAAAGTTGCGTCTGTCAAACTGCTATCTATGCTTGTGTGGATAGTAACTTTAACCCTTGTGTTGGAACCGACCTCATGCTTATGCAAATAGGTTAGATCCAGACCAGTCGCCAAGTAAATTGGCGACTGGCCTGTGATCTAACCTGTTTGCTTCTCTGACTATCTTTCCTCATCAAAAGTAAGCAGACATTTAAGATTTTGGAAAAGCAGACGGCACAAAAATCTATTAGAAAATGACCCGAATCTAATTGCTAAAATGAACAGTTTTGCTATGTCACGCGTCATTAAAAGTGTTGCAGAGAGCAGATTCCAATGATGTGTTCCTTTGCACTATTGCTTTTCCCAATACTAAGAGGGCCCTGTGTGGCCAAATGGTTCTAGTTGTTATCTTAGAACTCTCATGGTTCCGGGTTTGAGACTAATCGATAAAAGTCGGGTTTCGTGGGAGTGTCCTTTGGCAAGATTTTTCAGAGTCCAAGCCTAGTGCTGGTAAATCCAGGCATTGTTACATTGCTGAAAACTTGTTGAAACAGTTTTGACTTCCATTGAGAAAAACAAACTAAATTATTGAAATCGTAGGCCATATTCTATTAAACTCGAGCAAATTATTAACATAATATGTTTAGAAGACCGCTACACAGGGGTTTCAAAAGCGGGTATACGGATCCCTTTTTTGTGTGAAAACAAACTACTTGATCATAAAAAAGATCAGTATCATCTTTATGTTAATTGAATATAGGAAATCTATATAAAATCCCCTATCTCTAGCATGTAACCTAATTCGGGTAATGTATACTTATTAGGGATGATTGCCTCAATACTATACTTGTACAGATGTCGAACATGAATCTGGCGCCACACTCTCGAATATCATACCCGCTTTCGCCATATCAGACTAGTCGGTGACACGTGTGTGTAGATAAATGCATACATGGAGTGTTTAAGCGTGTGTTTCCGCTAACATATTTATCATTTCTGTCAGAGCCCTATTTATTACTACCACTTATAATTCTGTAACATAAATTTGTTCAGTGAAAACTTATTTTTATACATTTTTCTTTTTTCCATCCACTTTGTGATTCCACCTTTTAGATTTCAGTTTCTTTCCAAAGCTCCCCAAACTTCGATTTGTAACTAGAGACCTGTTTATAATTTCTTTCGATAAGGTATACGTTTTCTTTCCTTCTTTTATTTCTTCTCAAATTGAAAATGTGATTTCTTTGCGCACTAAGCGATGGTAGACGATCTATCAGGTATGTTATGGAAACAAAAGTAACCTGACAATACACAAAGTGAATAATACAAACAACAGTTATAACATAAGCATTAAATTATTTTTAGTGTACCATAACATACAATTAATAATGGAATAGGAAAGAAAAAGACATGCTTTAATCGATCATCTCGAACCTTGATAGTTGTGGTAGAAATAGTGCTATCAATAGGGTACAATATCTCAGATGGACGTTTGAGAGTCGAATCAATCTTGTTTAAACCTATTCCCAAACAATAACGACATTTGACCAGTCTGTTGCAGACGGCTCTGGAAATCATTGTTGGAAAAGGAGAAATTGCTCTTAATGAGCAATTTCTTCTTTTCCCACAATGATTTCTTCCTTATCAGAAGATTAGTTCTCTATTTCATCACATTTTGAAATGTCGTCTGCAAACTCTTTCAATTTGAGACTTCGAAAAGTTGGTGTTTGGTAAAGGGTTAAGTGACGATAGTATAAGGAGAGACGTGATGTTTGAGAGAACTCAATGTCCAATACAGACGCTGTGAATGAAGACTGAAGCATCCCATTATCGTGATGAACAATCTAAAAGAAACGTTCTTTACATAAGATTTATTAAAACGTGATTTATACCGTAAACCTGCCAATGGGGCTTTGGCACACTAACGCTAAGTCTCATTTAATTCACTATTCAGTTCTCGATTATGAATTATCAACATCCATTTTGCTACAAGAATATTCGTTTACAATAATGCCTGCTATGATACTTTTAACACGGAAAGGATTTAATTTTCTTTAAAGAGTATACGAAAAAGTTCTATAAAGTGGACGTTTTCATCGTTTATGTGCGAAGTAACTATGTGTGAACTGACACAAAGTAATGTCTGAAAATGTTGAAAACAGTCTTAAAGCGTAAACGTGATTCATTTCACATTTATATCTCACTTAACTGCATATTCTGCAGACGTCATAAAACAATGTTATTAACAGAAAATTGCTTGTCAACCCTTATAGTGTTGAAACCAACTTCATGCTCATCCAAACAGGTCGCAAGTTAGATCCAGGCCAGCCTGGGATCTAACCTGTTTGCTACCCTGAGTATCTTTCCTCGTCAAAACTACGAAGAAATTTAAGGTTTGGGACAGCAGACGACACAAAAATATATTCTTAGAAAATTACCCTGGATTCTAAGGATTAAAGTGAACTTTAATTCTTCACACTTCCTTATTTTCATCTACAGTCAAACTTGTGTTAAGAGGCAAGCCTATGGGACAGAGTAAATTGGCTGTTTAAGACAGGTTGGCTGCTTAACACAAATTGATTTACACTATAAATCTAACAGTGGGACTTTTTGTAGTGGCTGTTTAAGGCAGGTTGGCTGCTTAAAAGGGTGGCTGCTTAACACAAGTTAGACTGTACTGTTACCTTTCAAACTAGACTACTCACAAGTTATTTTATCAAGAAGGGAGTCTGTTTAAACAAATAAACACACAAAACAATTCAATTCAATTTATAAACACTTCGCCATGTATTGTTTACGTATACGTGTAACCATTTATCAAAAGTTACAAGGTTTTTATGTAGGCGCTATGCATATTATTTTGTTTATAATAAAGCGACGGTCGCATGCTTTACAGTGCGTAAAATGACTAATTTCTTCAAAAGCATTGTAGTGAAAGATTCAATTGCCTTGAACGGCGAAAAAAATAGATTTGAATAAAAACAGTGTAATAAACGATTACTCACATTCGCTTAATCATTTCATACCGCCACCGCTATACAGGAAAGTAGCACCATTATTGTAACCCTTTAACCGTACTTAACAAGTACTTCTAAAAGTATACGGATAAACTATACCACGTGTATAACGAAACTGTGCAATTTATCTCTCTGTCATATATACCAATAAAGGCTGAGTTAATCATCCCGGCTGATATATTAACTTTTGAAAGATTATCGGAGGAGACTTCCCTTCATGGAATACTTAATCCATACAAGGCCAGCAGACATTAGCAGAATGATTCTGACCCAATCACTGTAAAAACTCACTATGTCCCGTTGTGGTTCCGACGGATTTGAATCCACGAAACGTGAGAATCGTGCCGACACTTACATGGGCGTTTATATTGCAAACTTAGCAATGTTATCCCCTTTACACGTATTTAAACCCAGGTTGAGATTCTAACCTTTGACCCATGCTATACGGTGCTAGATTACTGTTTTGCGCCCCTTCTTTGGTCTATATAAGAATAGCCATTACGGACACCCTACAGTGCTTTTTCTCCAATAATGTAATATTGATTCACAGTCCTTAAACAATACAGAAACAAGGGCATGATCATCTGGATTTTCTTTATTGGCCAATTCCTTTTTCTTATCTCCATTTTCAATTACTGAATAGCAGAGGTCAGTACAATTCCATATCTTGCGTTCGTCCATTAGAACAAGTATTTCGGAAAAATTGACAAAGTAAAATTTCAAAATGAAACACCCTCGCAATATCAAAATTAGTCAATGGGGCATTCTCGTGTAGAAATGGTTAATGTAATGTATACAATGCAGCATTTGAAACCTTTTAAGAACTACATCTTATGGTTCAACGACCTCCGGATGTAATAAAACAGTGGTATTGCAACATCCATAGCACGTATCACCACCAACTGGAGGTTGGCGCTAGATACGATAACACAAGTACACCAGTTTAAAATAAAAAGGAAATTATACGGAAATGGGGACTTGTCGTAAACGGACGGTTTTCAGTTGGTTTGAATAAGTACTAAACTTTATGAGATATACACTTCAACCTTTATTTTCACACGTTGTACTGTGCAAGTTTTCATCAATGATATCACGAAAGTTTCAGTAGCCAGATTATGCCAACACCATTCATGTTTCATCCCTTTTGTTGTTGTATCTACATGTACTTATAAATGCCATCTTGTTTAGAATCAAACAGCATCGAATCGAATGAAAATGTATTTGGTTCATTTCATTATGTAACTATTTGTGGTTGTTTATTATAAACCTGACTTTTAGATGTTCTGTTTGACTCCAAACACATATTTTCACTATAATGGTCAATAAACATTTAAACTATATTCATTTGTTTATAAAACGTTTATTAAAAATGTATAAAACACCGTGTCGATTATATTGGTTAGCCATTTCCCCTTACTGTATATGTTTATACTTAGGAGAATATATGTTTGAACTTGAACTTACGCAGTTCTGTCTTATATCATTTTTATTTTTAAATCGTGATTGTTTCTAGTGTTAACTGGAACATGAGTTTGTCCATCTATTTCATCACACACACGTAATCCCGTTTCACGAACTCATCATGACTCATGACAACTGAGTTCGATTCACAATAAAGGTGTTTTAATTAATTAATGAACAAGTGATTCACCTTCAGATGATGAATTATAGGGCCGCGCGATGGAGACTCAATCTCACTGCACAACACTGTCATTGCAAACAGGTATACAGGCTTGAAAGGGTCTTGTTAACAAATCTAAGGAAATTTGGCAGTAAAAATTGATTTCTTTAAAACTGCACAATGGCTGTACTTTAACATGATACGCGCTGAAGAAAAGTCATCGGTAGCAGACTTTGATCGTATTTAATTCTTTTAAGTGTGTGTACATGTGCATACTGTGAATTAACATGCATTTTAATTCCAACGCGTGACATCGCTTCTGGGGTCTCCCGCAAATAAACTGTACACACTTAATTAACGTTAACTATGCTTTCAAAACAACAATACAAAAACCGTATTGCTTCAACCAATTTTTTTTACTTTCAAATTTTCTCTTCGGTGAATAAACACCTTTAATCTGTAAATATTAACGTGAATTCAAAATTTTCTGTTTATCCAGTTTCATTGAAAATTTGTATCTACATCTACATGTTACGTCATTGCAGTCAATCTTGACTATAATGGTTGCTCCTCTATTGGACGGGTGTGAAATGTGCCGTTTAAGATCAGCCTGTGTATTCTGCAGAGGCTGATCCTACACGTCACACGTCGCTAACACTGGTTAAAAAAGGTTTTGCTCTTCCAATTCTAGTATCATATCAGTCAATTAGAAAGTGATTCATCGCCAGACGAAGACATCGTTACGTCACTCGGAAAATCGATTTGCACCGGTCTCCTCCATCAAAAGGTCGTTTAACCCTTTAAAAAACGCCAAATAATCGACCGTCCCAAATTGAAAGAGTTTGCAGACGACATTTCAAAATGTGATGAAATTGAAAAAAATAATATTCTGATAGGGCAAAAACATTGTGGGAAAATGTTACGAGCAATTTCTCCTTTTCCCCCAATATGTTAACCGCCTTCAACACACTGGTAAAATGTCGTTATTGTTTGGTAATGGGTTAACCCTTACAGTGCTGGAACCGAATTCATGCTTATACAAATTGATTAGATCCAGGCCAGCCGCCAAGTAAATTTGTGGCTGGCCTGTTAACTAACCTTTTATACTCTGGGTATCTTTCCTCAACAAAATAAAGCAGATATTTAATGTTTTGGAAAGCAGAAGACACAAAAGTCTATTTAAGAAAATTTCCTAGCATTCTAAGGGTTAACAAGGGTTATGATACATTTTCTACAACTCGTTTGGCTTCAATCTCTCCACACTTAAAGGGTTACCAGGCAAACCGAAATACGATTGAAACATAGTCATATGGTAGTGAAAAAGTAGTTGTTGGAAAATGGAAATTTTAATCGCCGCTTTCTATTGATATTCTAATTAAAAAACAAGCGAGTCGGGGTTAAAAAATGAGCACCTTTGTAAACTAAATTCCTGGAAGATATTTCTTGTCTATGTTGGGTATGTTGTTAATCGTGTGCAATTGGTTGTAGTTGCCAATTAATTAGGGCAATATGCTCGTATATCAACAACAGGACGTCGCAGTATTATTTGCAGACACATGCTGCTTTTCCAAATGATCGCTATTGGTCGTTGGCTACATAAGAACACTGTTTCGCATTATGTATCGATGATTCGATGCAAGACTATGGTAAGTGCTTCGCGTTTTTGAAGCATTTACTTTAGACTTTAGTCCATCATTCGAAATCAGCTAAACACTATACAGGCTTGGTACCTCTGTACTCTGTAGATTTATTTTGCAATAGGGTTTGGTCTGTCTTTCCAGACACGTGTTTACTTTGGAATCACTGCCATGGTATATAATGCCTATGGCATTGAATGAAAAAAAGGCACACCTTCTATATATCTTTAGCTGTAACCAATTTTGTCTTAAATATATAGAGGTCAAGAATTAAACCAGTTAGGTTTACATATTACTTATAAACCGTCAAAAAAACCATTGGCTTTTGGAATCGGTAAGAAACCATTGCGTTACAAATGGGACCCTGGTCTTCATACGCAATTTCTCTTTAGATCCTAGTTTTTGTGCCATTATGAAGATATTGGTTTAAGTTGGATGTACATGTTTATATACCATCCCGATTATGGTGAGTTACATCCATAAATTGATTATAAATAGCGGCGATGAAGGACAACAGATCATCTTTAAGTTGATGCATTTTACTCTTCGTTAGAGATGCAGAGAGTACTTGTCCAACTCTTTTTTCCTTTTGTGTGTTTGGCTTTATTGATTTCTTATTTATCAAATGTTTAAGTAAGGATATATATAGTTTAGTTTAGTTTATAGTTTAGTTTATATATGTATAAGGACTGGAGTAAGATGCGACTTTAAAAACTTGGTTTAGGTTTGCAGGGGTACATATTTATTCTCAGTATCTTATTTTACATTGCAAAGATACACAATGCAAACTATTTTGCTAAACATGCCATTAACCTAAGTGAAGTCATTAAGTACATTTAATTGATGTTAATTAGACATATGAATAGGGTTCATTTATCATTTGGGTCGTACACACCTAATTTATTGTCCATTCAATTACATTTATTCACCTTAAAACACATCCTCAGCATACGACATGGAGTGATTGGAAGACATTGGTCTAGGGTGGGGCGTCGGCCTTAGGACACGAGGGTCGTTGGTTTGAATCTCGTGAGTAGCGGGATCTGCCCTGCGACCTTTCATTAATCCACATCCGGCGCGAATATTAGTTATGTATCCAGGAAGCAGAATCGAGAGTGATCTGCATTAGTTGTGAGAAATTGTTTCACGATCGATGTAGAATAGATAAGTTTAAACTAACCTGAAGTATTGCTACCACACGCCTCTCTGATCATGGACCGTCATGAGACTCATTAATGTTTAATTGTTACTATTCAACTGTACGTACATTTATTGTATGTGGTATTTTAGGCATATTGCCTTCCCCAATAGATTATCTTTCTATCTAATATATGCATAATGCCTGTTCTCGGGAATTGGTTGCCAAAAAACATGACGTAGTGAAGAATTAGTATTAGAATTACTCGATTACGGAGTGGATAATTTTGCTTAACCCATTACCAAACAATAACGACATTTGACCTGTTTGTTGCTGACGACTAGCAAACGTTGTTGGAAAAGGAGAAGTTGCTCTTAACAAGCAATTTCTCCTTTTCATACAATGTTTTCTTCCCTATCAGAACATTGTTTTTCGATTGCGTCCCATTTTGAAATGTCGTCTGCAAACTCTTTCAAATTGGTACAGTCGAAAATTTGGTGTTTGGCAAAGGGTTAACACACTTCTACTTACTCCATGGAGAGCAGGTACCCCGGCGTATTTCCTGTTTCGCCCATCTTACTATAAAACACGCTGTTTTAGAATATATGTCGATTCTACGCCAATTTTGGAAAACATACTTCAAAGTCGAATTAATGCAGGATGTTTAAGAGGCTGTGAGAGTTGAATAGATTTCAAACTTTTGAAGAAAAAAAAATTACAAAAATGATAGCATTTGATAAGATAGACGATTTGAGATGTATTCATTTACATAGTTCGCTGGTCGCAAACATCACTGATCATCTAATTCGTCATCTGCTTAAAGTGTAGTTATCAAGTCTTACACACTTAACCGAGATATAACTCGTTGTTTAAATGTGTTATTAACTTTGACGTCACTTTGTTATATCACAGTTCCCTTCCAATCTTTCTTAGTTAATCAATCTACTTTCTATGTGGGCTACATGACCATATACGTCGATGCGCTTTTAAACACCATTAATTAACTTATTAATTAATTGATTTTCGTGTTTGATATAACTTTCCTTAAAAACCACATGGTATAATACTTTGTACAAACTATGTATAATATGACTATGTACTATGTACTTGTTTGATAAAATATGTTCTGTTCTGTTCATGTTCTGTTGAACTAAAGAATGAAGGGTTAGGGTTTAAAGGACGAACATATTTACTATGATATCAGAAGAGGGTAACATCGAAGACGCTTGAGCCCTTACTCCATTTTACATGGTCGTGGCAAATCTACTGGACATGACTACGAAGACCTCTTTGGCAAAATTGTGAATTGTTGGCACTGCACTTTGCAACGTTTTGTCAACAGTATTGCAGAGGTAGAGCATCGGCCTATTTTACCAAGGATCCCGGGGTCGATCCCCATTAGGTGAGGTGGTAATAGCCTGGACTAGCCCTTAAGTCGACGCGAGTACTGGTTTTGTATGCAGGGAGCAGGCATCAAAATCGAATTACAGGACAAGTTCCAAGCTTCCGTCACAATCGATGTAAAATGAAAAACTCTTTGTCGCAATGGTTTCAACCAAATGTCATCTTCTATTTTTCTACGTTGTTTCTATCTACTGCTCCTGCACGCTATTTGGACCTGTCAGAAATCTCCATATGTAAAAATGGGTTTGAGTGTATTGTGTGAATTGAAATGCAGGTTGTCCTACCATCGTTAAGAAACAATTATGAACATTTTACAAAAACCCACCTGTTTATCGGACTATATGTAGTAATTTCACAAAACGTAGTATACAATAAATGATTGGTCTGTTTTTGCCGCACTTTTTCAGGAGAAAAATAGACAAACGATGATAAATGGTGTAATGCTTCATATGCGTTCAGTCATCATTAAGGTTGACAGACCTATTACTTCATACTCGCATTAACCCTTTGAATGCTGGGTAATTTTCTAAAAGAAGATTTGTGTGTTTACTGCTCCCCAAAACATTAGGTATCCGTTAATTATGATGAAAAGGAGTAGGACTCAGAGTAGGAAATAAGCTAGACCACAGGTCAGCCAACAATTTACTTGGCAGCTTGCCTGGGTCTAACCTGTTTGCATAAGCATGAAGGTTAACATACTTCGAAACAACGATATAAAGCATTTGTATGAAAATGATCAATTGCCGATTAAGAGCCACTTATGTTTTTGTTACATTTTTTCTTCACAATATCGCACATTCGAAATGTTGTTAATATTTTTCCTCTAAGTCTTGCCTTGTGTTGCTAAAAAATTGAATTAATCAAAATCCAATATATACGTGTGATAATTTATAGCCTTTTATCCCAATTAACACGATTGTGTTTTTGTCATCATTCTAGGATTAAATCGGTGTCACAAGTACATGCTTCACGTTTACTTTCGTCTCACCGCTCACATATATATGTCATATAGACCCTACATATTAACCCTTGTAGTCCTGGAACCGACCTCATGATTATGCAAACAGGTTGGACCCAGGTAAGCCACCAGGTAAGTTTGCTATAGATTTCCGTGTCGTCTGCTCTCGAAAAAATCTTAAATATCTGCTAAATTTTGACGAGGAAAGATACCCAAAGGAGCGAAAAGGTTAGACCACTGACCAGCCATAAATTTACTTGTCGGCTAGCCTGGATCTATAGTGTTTTCATAAGCATGAAGTCGGTTCCAGCCCTATAAGGGTCAACACTTTGACCAAATAGATCTTTGAATTGACTCTACATGAATACCTATAGGAAAATCGGATGTTGCTAGAGTGAGAAAGCTGCCTTTCCAGTCACACTGGGTTACGATATAAAGCAAAGGTAGTAACTGTGCAAATTCCTTTAATTTAGGACGATCTTATAAGGAAAGGGTCAATATAGTTCGGCGCTCTATGGGGCTTTAATTAGCCACGTGTCGCCGCTTTCTTAACCCGTAACGCCATGTCATCATTTCTGGTCCGTCTAACCTGAATTAAACTAGAAAATGAATATATGGGGGTTTTAAGGCTCATCTAAATCTACAAACAGAAGCAATGTTGCACGACTTGGGTTGCACAGCTCATTTACTTGGCTGGTGGTAAAACGCCCTTCTGGTGTTATTCCAATATGTTGTGGACAGATCTTTGTTTATTTGTGATGTTACCCGTTTTATTGCGATGGTCCATTGGTCTAAACCCTGGTTTTCTGCGTCCTGTTGCTTGGCTCGGGTCCTGTTTGTAATTCTAGTGGTGTTGATCAAAATGCAGTGAGACATGAATAAACAGAGATATGTAGTTTTCTTGTCTTGTTCTTTTCAAGGCCATATTTGCGCTCATTTACACTAAAATTGTGAATGTTCTAAATTAATTGAAATTCAACTTAAAAGCACTTTAAATGCCCTATTACAGGGAAACTGAGACTGAAAGACATTCACATGATGCTTTTAAAATAGTGAATACTATACGGGTTGTTTACAATTAGCGATAAAACTAGGTCAGCCGAGAAACCTTTGGAACAAATAAAACCCAAGAAATTCTCCATTTTGAATGTTCACATTGTTAATATTGGATAAATGAGAGCATTTTTACATGTTTCACATGGTTTTTCTAACCAGGTGATTGTTATTCATTATTCTGAGCGCTCCTTGTTATTTCAGATGTTACTCGAATGTAAATGTACTATGAAGATAAATTGGTGGGCACCAAATTTGTGAAAATAGCACTTAAAAGAAATAGATAATAAATAGTGCAGGCGTTATATTGCCACGATCCTGTGGTTTTTCGCTATCATTCAACATACTCTATCGTCATTCATAACTCATAATACCAGGTTTTGCAGTTTTTCTGAGCGCTGGTATGCTTTAAACTTAGGTATTCTTATCAATCACTGTGCGTGCGTGAACCTAAACCTTTGCATCCACCACTTTTGAAAGAATCGACGAGGAAATCAAAAACATATGTTAGTGATGGGTATAATCCATGATTCTTATATCAAACCTTTTGGAATCATAAACGGTATTTGTGTGTACCTTTAGATAATCGATATGTCCGAGCCTTTTCGACTACCAATCAGTGGTGATGAGATGTCCTGTTTTGCAACCAGTTAGCGTTTATTTTATTTTCAAGACATTCGGTGAAGATATTCGGTCATATCTATCGCAGGGGATGCGCAGGGGATGCGTTTCGTCGTGTGGCAGTTGGTAACCGTTGCGTATTATAATTATTTTCATAATTTACGGTCATCTGACAATGCTGGTTACTTGTGCTTTATGAAAATGTATATTTATGGATATGTATAGGATGTGTTTACATGCTTCAGTTCGTTTTTCGAGAAAATTTGTAAGGGGAATTGTATGGTTGTTGGGGGTTTTAACTATTTTATTGCTAGAACCTTCTTTATGCTTGCTTATGTAAACAGGTTAGATCAAGACAAGCCATTAAGTAAATTGGTGGCTTGTCTGTGATCGTTCCTGTTTGCTACTCTGAGTATCTTTCCCCATCAAAAATAAGCAGATATCTATGGTTTTGGAAAGCAGACGACACAAAAAATATATATTTGCAACAGGCGATATTTAAAATCATTGTATCTAAAGCAAAATGTCCTCAGCATGACCAAACTCTCCATTCGTCACAACGGTTACAGAATTAATTTATTAAATAAATATCTGTTTGTTAGTGGAGGTTGCAATATAAACCGGTTCTTATGTCGTCTGCAGGCGAACGGCATCAGGGTAGCGATTTACTACAAAAAATATTTGCGTAAGTCGAAACTGATAAACATTGATGTGTCTTAAATGAATGTACAATATTGCAGAGTAACGCGTTATTGGAAGCGTCTCTGAGAGACGCATCCAATGACGTGTTACTTTGTAATATTGTTTACTCTTTATATTGAAACAAGAAGAAAGGTTGTTTGGAACTTATGACATTCTTTAAGGTAAGATATTTAGTGTAACAACCCCAGCAGAGGGACAGGGTTACCCTATTGTAATGATTGGCGATTGTGGAGTAGGGTTGGAATGCCCACCTGGGGCTAGGTAGATGGAAGGTGGGGGCAGAACTGTTTACGGGATCTTTTATTGACAGGTATGTGGCCATTGTTTGGGGATTATTTGTGTACATAGGGGTCGCCACTTGGCAAAAGGCGGTCAAAGGTGCCGGTGTTTACAACGACAATATGGAACTAGCTTTCCCTTTAAGACCACCATTGGCCATCATTATATTTGCGAATTTATATGCATATTGTCTTTATGTGTGGTGCATTTTTGTGAAGGCCTTTTTAAACAAAAGACGGGAAAGTGCATGGCAGTCAGCTCATCGTTATTAAAAGATTGGTGCATGATAAAGCAAGGACATTAAGTAAATAAATGGTCGTTTGAATGTACCTCTCTCAGACCTTGCTTGTCAAAGTCTTAATGCGTTGAGAATCCGAGGCAAAAGGATCTTTAGACTACTGAAATATCAACAATGATGCAATGCAAATGTCAAAGGAATAGGACATGAGACTGTCCTTGTGACAAACTGGTATCTGTTAATGATTCTCATATCATTAATTGATACACGCATCATTAATCCAAGATAAAAAGCATGATAATTTTCAAATATATATTTCCTTAGTTTACAACGGGACTTTCTTCACATATCTTGATGAAATCTTTATCATGATTCTTCTTTTATCATTTTATCATTGCTTTTCGATTGGTCAAAATGGCTCGAATATTGACCTATCAGACAACCCGACTTGTCGTCTATATTTTTGCATTGTAAAGGACAAAGTGTTTTGAAAGCCTAGCACCTTCGCCTACATGTACATGTAATGAAATATACCTGAATGTTTAACCCCATACCAAATACAGGCATTGTCACTTGTTTTCTTATACCGCGGAAAATGTCAGCCTGGCGATCTTATTTTCTAAAACCTCTCCGAATATTTTACTACAGTGATTATGAGCACCGGACGAGCTGTTGACAATCAACAATGCTGGTCCAAGACTTGGTTAACGCTTAGAATGCTGGGTAATTATTCTAAAATAGAGTTTTGTGTCGTCTGCTTTCCGAAACCTTAAAATGTGCTTAATTTGATGAGGGAAGATACTTGAAGTAGCAAACAGGTTAGATCTCAGGCCAGCCGCCAATTTACTTGGCGGCTGGCCTGGATCCAACCTGTTTGCATAGGAATGAAGTCTGTTCAAGCACTACAAGTGTAAACAATACATGTGCATGGCATGTATGTTATAATTTCCCAAAGCATCGTGTTGATATCACCATTCTATGTGGCTAAAGCAGTTATAATAGATATGGAAGACATTGCCGACATTACAACATAAGGCGAACGAAGGGTCCCGTTTTGACATTGGTCGACCAACGTGCGTAAGGACACTCTACACTGAGCTTAGTTTTGTCCGAGCAAATTCCTTTTAATGAGGGGATCATCGTCACAAAACAATCCGAGACGAGGCGCGGCAAGTCGGGGGCCATAGCACATTGCCCCTGGTAACGCGTCACTTTACTTGAACTCTGTCATGATAATGCTAAACAGTTATGATTCTGTTGAGACTATTCCATTAAAGGCAAGAATTAACAAAACACGTGTGTTCATTACCTGTTTACAATTATTTAACTTTTGAACGAGCTAAAATGATCATTTGTATTCCGATGAAAGTATATCTGTCCAAGCTTGCTTTGTGCTCCACCAGTGCTAGACTAGGCCAAACATAGCTGTTACCAGAGAAAACCCCACAAATTCACAATGTAACACTCAGCTTCAAACGGAGGATAAGGCCGAACCGACCGTCTTAACCCTAAGAATCTCGGTAATTTTCTTAATGTGTTTTTTTTTTGTGTCATCTGCTTTCTTAATCCTTAAATATCTGCAAAACTTTGCAGATAAAAGAAATCGGTAAGATCAGTTTAGCAGGATGTGTTGTCCAAACTAATTATTCGGCCCACTTTCTTAAGTGAAATGGACAAGGCGTTTTCTTTTATCCATACACAGTCTCTTCATTTTCATGCCGCACTACATCGACGAAACTGTAGCTTTATACTTTGCATAGAGGCGAATATAAATTCACGAACATGAACTGAGTAGTTTGAAGTGCTAATTCATGTATACGTTTCAAATCCTTTTCATTGATACCGAGTTTGGAAAGTTGGAATAATACAGTATCGAATAAAGAAAGACTGTGGATCAAATAATCCATGTCATGTTCCAATGCCTAGCTTTGTGAAGTTATTTAGATGCATATCGTCATATGAAGCCATCGATCGCAGTAGCATGCTATGTCATACGATATCTATGTGCAGTACAGGTTGTTAAATTATGAGACGCTTAACTCTGACGATCATAAGTTAGTCAGTGACTAGAATTAATTACCAAATCAAACATGTACGTGAAACGCATATTGACCCCTGTTGTGACTCCAACAAAATGTTACATACTGAGATTGATTCTTCTCAAGCATAACCCTAAATGTCTTGGTACCGTTTTACTAAACAACTTAAGGAAAATATTTGCGTAAGTCATAACTGATACACATGGACATTATCTCCAATGAAAGCACAATATTGCAATGCGACACATCATTGGAACAGTCACGGAGAGACGATTCCAATGATGTGTTACTTTGCAATATTGCTTCACTTAATATTGAAATAAGAGGAATTGTTGTTTAAGACTTACGCAATTCTTAAGCGTAAACTGTTTAGTAAAACGATACCCTGAACGTTTTTGGTACATACTTGCCTTTTTCGTCGCCTATAAATAAGGGTTAGTTTGGATATCTTAATGAGTTACGGATTAACGGTTAATCCATGTTGATATGCTAAAGACCTCAGCGGTATTCAACCCAAGAATAACTATGACTTTCGTGTAATGAACTGTAAGCAGTGCCTAAACCGATTAAGCATTTTTTTCTATTATACGAAAATATGCACTCTTAAATCTCTTCGTAAATTAAGGGTTTATGTTGATAACTTTCATATTTTGAAGAACCTCTGGAAAGCTCTTTTTTATGGCATTTAAACTTAAAATTACGCCATTATGTCCCATTTTGACATATCTGCTGAAGAAGTCTTTGATAATCGGATACATTTCTCCAATTCATCTTTTACACAAAATCATGAAAAAATGGTTGCTTTAGTACTTTGCCCCATTGTCTCTATTGCCTTCAATTTCACAAGATTACATTTAGGAGAACAGAATTGTCCCATTAGCACATGTATATGTTTTACTAATTTTAACTTAACGATTTTTGCCACATTGAATTCTATCCTTAAGAACGTTGTTCATCAATCAAAGTGAATGACAAGTATTTCGTTTTTCATTAACGAAAGGCGGCATCGAATCTACTGTTATTAGTATGAGAGCAGGGGCCCGTTTTACTCAACAGTTTACGCTTAAGATTTGCGCAAGTCTAAAACAACCATTCCTCTTATTTCAATATTGGGCGAAGCAATATTGCAAAGTAACACATCATTGGAATCGTCTCTCCGAGACGCTTCCAATGACGTGTCACATTGCAATATTGTCCTTTCATTGAATATACTATCCATGTTTATCAATTATGACTTACGCAAACATTTTCCGTAAGTTGTTTAGTAAAACGGGCCCCAGAACGATTATCGTTATTCTGGAATATACTTCTTTAACCCTTATAGTGATGGAACCGACTTCGTGCTTATGCAAACAGGTTAGATCCAGGCCAGTCGCCAAATGAATAAATCTCAGACCTTCGCTTGTCAAACATTCATAAAAACAGCATCGAAATCGAATGACTGGTAGATTTTCCGAGTTTCATTATAGTACAATCTTATTGCGTTCTTTTCCATTTTTATTCATTAGTTTTGATACCCAAATCGAAGATTCCGTAGGCATTTAGTGAAAATGTCATTTCTTTTTTATGGATTTATATATGACAAGATCGGATATATCTATGGTACATAAGGGACTTACAGTTCTTACGAGCCAATCCTTATTTAGTTATATTTACAACCAACATCTACACAATCCGTCTGCAAGTACAACAAACATCTTGAGAGTACGGCTAACGGTTGATTTCAAATTAAACGAACTGATTAGTTTTCAATTATTCGCCTTGTGCGACCTCCATCGAATCTACCACCCTTCTTACTAAAACCTCTTTACATTTTATACTGTGATGCCGAAGGAAAATCGTCCAAGCTGGAGTACGGGGAGACAATGAGATTGTTATTGCAGGCAACACGTTTTGCTGTATATTGTGTCGAATTTTGGTTTAGGCAATACGGGTCGATGATTATAAGCAGTTTTCTTTCTTTTCAAATAAAAGTTATTGTCCTTCCAGAATACCATCATCCAATTAGGAACACATCAAACATGTCAGTTGATGACTGATTTTGTTTATTCATATTGCACATTCAAAAAGTGTCAATACGTTTTTATTTCAATACTTAAAATAAAAGCATGCCCCCAATACAAATCAGTCTTATGCGGAAACCCTTTTCTATCTTCCTATCACTGTTTATTTGTTGACTACAGTCAGATTCAATTTGGATCAGTCACATTTATAAAAAAGGTTGGAATGGGCTATCACCCCGTCTGTAATCAGCCACATGTTTAACCGAGAAAAAAAGTGTCGAACTCATTCAAAACGTTGTGAATGAACTGACGTGAAAACGAGACGAGCCTCGGGATAACGGACCCTCTATAGTCACATGAACCGCCTGTACAACTATGCTCAACACAATCTGTACGACCAACATCGTTACAGGCGTCATTTGAGCAATCGTCACACTGCTGGGCTTGGACTTATATCGAAAAGGTTCCAACTAAAATAGCATTATTAACCTTATATGCTTATCGACGTATGAGGACCACGTGTGTGATTAACCCATTACTCTATTATACCTCGCTTCACCAATCCTGCTGCACATTATATTTGAAACCTTAGAGAAAAGGAGAACACGCACAGTATTATCTTTTTCGTCGCAATAGTTTCTACCCGACATCATGAAGTAAATGCAACTTGTTCTGCAATATTTGTCGTCTTGTGTCTGGACAAGTCACATATTTTCACTGAAAACTGGTGGAAACCTCAGAAACAAAAGGTGCAATCACATTATACTTTCGTTTCAATAATAATAACAACCAGTACCTCATTTCAGCAAGATCATTTAAATTGTATAAATACTCTCTTATAATCGTCTAATGATGCAAACAAATAAGTCCAGTTAACGACATCTACAGTAAATGGGGATTTGGATAGAACGCTTTACGGCACATTTTCAGCCAATCAGCTTTCATTAATACACACCAAGGGGTCCCCCTCTAACAAAATTATTTTCCAATTGATTTCCGTTGTTATCAGGAAAGTTTAGATTAAACATGTCGCGATTTCCTATTAAAAGTACCATAACCTATTCCCCCGTACGGGATTCTTAGACCCGTCCGAATCGAATACAACAGCAGGCGACAATTACAATGTAGGACATAAGGCTTTACTTTATGACAATTGGAAAATACCAAGAGGAGTTGATACTTTTAACAAAGGACCTTGTTTAATCTACATATGTCGTTTGCGATGCTCTTACAACACATGGTTAAATAAACCACTCCGACCAAAGGAGTTATGCAACATGACCAAATGTTCATTATGTTCCACAGAATCGATTTAGTTGTCGTTTTTTTGTAATTTACGATTTGCATCCTCTTAAGCTTTATGGGTATATGGATGCACTGTAGCTAGTCTACTTGAGACATAAGTATTGCACCTAAGATCAATTCCCGTCATAGTGAATATGCAAATGCGACATGAAATAGATAGAAAATCCTGAAAAATGCAAGTGAAAGTAAATAGCTTCTTTGTGAGTTTGGATAGGGCCTACTCACTAATAGCAACTGCTCTATAGCCACGTTGGTTTCTTGTAAAAGGTACCCGACTTTTATCCATCTTGGAAGTGATTAAATACAAGTTATGACGAATTCTGTTTCGACATTTTAATCATTGGCGATTGTCCTTTATACCTAGCACTCTGATGAACTGCAAAACTGGTTAAAATGAGTTGTTATAAATTATGATAGAATATGTTGAAAAAAGCGAAAGACCACAGGGTCATGACAATATGAAGCCTGGTCTATTAGTTATCTATGTTTCAAAGTGCTATTTTCACAAAGTATGTACGCACTGATTTAACTTTATTGTTTACATTTGAGTAACACCTAAAATAGCAAGGAACGCTTTGATTTATGAGTGGCGATCACCTGGTAACAAAAATGAAAAATATAAAATTACTGTCATTTATCCTATACCAACAGCAGGGACTTTCAAAATGGAGAATTTCCCACACTTCTTTGGTTCCCGACGTTTCTCGGCTGATTTTGTTAATCGCTAATTGTAAACAAACTGTTTTGTATTCACCTGTAAACGTGTTACCGTCTCAGTTCCTCTGTTAAATGTTATTCATATTACTTTTAAGTTAAACGTCAATTATTCTAGAACTTTCATAATTTAAGCGTAAATGAGCGCATGTATGGCTTGAAGCGTAAATATCAAACTTAAATTATCTTTCTTCCTTTAAAAGAAATGGTCCATGTTTTGTTTTTGTTTTTTCGTTTTTGCACTGACAAAGTCTGGTGACTTTTAACACTTAAAAGTATGTATACAGTGAATCAACATTTGTTTTAATCCCAAAGCGTGATATCGCTTTTGAGATATTTTGCATATAAACTGAACATGCTTAGATAAATTGACGTTTCGTAAATTGATTATACTTCCAATACCTACTTGTAATGGTATATCAAACAATGATATAAAAACTATTATATCAACTACTTTTTAAATTTCAAATTTTCTGTTCTGTGTGCAAGGACCTTTAAGTCACACTTAACAGTGAACTCGCAGCCCTGTTGCAGGTTTTCAAAGAAGCTATTAAAGAAGGACCTAGGGGGATCATTTACATTTCAAATGGATGTCAAGTGCCAAAAACCAACTAAACCCAGATGACCGATTTCAATGTTTGATTGTTTGCAGTGAATATTACATCGAATGTTTATCACCCTCTATAACGCTGACCCTTATTTCTTAACTCTTTACCCAACATTCACACTGAAACACCACTCAGGCATCCGTCGGTCTAAGAAAGAGGATTTATTCTACTACGATTACAATATGAATTTCCAATTCCGGTATCTTAGGCCTCTGGCCCAATGTACAATTCTATCCTAACATTTATCGTACATAAACAGAGACACAATGCGGCAATCCTAAATTTGCTGAGGGAACGAAAAGTGTGCTCGTCTGTTTTCCGTTGTTTTCCCGCAATCGTTAAAAAGGTAGTCTGCAAGACATTGATTCTAACACAATGATGTCGTCTAAATTCTATCTTCATCCGACAACACCAACAAAACGAATGGGCGACACAAATTTCGTTCGTTTATCGCAATGTTTCGCATTAAACTGATTACAAAAGAAGTCCATTTATCATGGACCATTTAAACACTTGTAGCGCTGAAACCGACTTCAATCTTATGCAAACAAGTTCGATCTAGGCCATCCGCCAAGTAAATTGGCGGCTGGCCTGCAATCTAACCTGTTTGCTACTCTGAGTATCTTTCCAAATCATACTTAAGCAAATATTAACGATATTTAAGAATTACCCAGCATTCTAAGGGTTAATACGGAATTAAGTTTTCGCCGGGCACGACTTGGTCGTTGTTTCGGGAGAAGCGAGTTCCCATAAAACGTTTTATATCCTCACCTGTGGACGTCCTTTGACATAGTTTTAGTGTTTACAGGAGTTGGCACCGCTTCGAGGTAAAACAACCCGTACACTTGCAATATAGTTTTATAACAGTAGCTATTCAGAGGGATACATGTATCAGGGTGTAAAGCTAGACACGTGGAGCACAAATCATATTATACACCAGTGTTAACCTTTATACCGACTTCATGCTTATGCAAACATGTTAGATCCAGGCCAGCCGCCAAGTAAATTGGCGGCTGGCCTGTGCTCTAATCAGTTTGATACTCTGTGTATCTTTTCTCAACAACATTCAGCAACTATTTAAGGTTTTGGATAGCAGACGACACACGAATCTATTATTAGACAGTTGACCAACATTCCAAGGGTTATAAGCAAAACAAAACAAGGTCAGCCTCAAAGCTCTTTTTTATGTTTATAGTTATTATCTTGGGTTCCCTGTTTTGGTATATGTCATATATTCTTATTTGCTTTGTTTATTTGTGATCAATTCAAATGTATATTACTGAGACGGTTTACTCACTTATGGCTCCTTTGCTACTGTTACATCCTACACTAGTACAAAATTCCACAAACATGCCTTAAACCATTCCTGGACTACTAGTCACAAGTTATTAACCATTCTTTATATACCGTTAAAAAGGTCTTTGCCATACAAACCATTATTTCTCTTTGAATGTTTTAGTTTCTCCTTCAAGTAAGATTGAACAGCATCATCGTCGGTATCGTTCATCTTACACACGGCGTCTTGTAGAATGAGAGCTCGTCGGGACCCTAACATATTCAAGTTCATTCATCCTGGTGTAGAGATGTTAAGAGAACGGGTGTTTTACATGTCCACTAGAGTCAATCTTGTTTTAAACGACCACTCTTAAACAGTGCATGACATGTTGTTAAGTCAAATACTATCTTTATACAAGAGCATTCTTAATGCTTTGAGTCCGTGTGAAGCCGTTGATTGTCTTATTAACCATATTCCGCCTCTCTTAACTGTGGTAAATTTAAACAACATTGAGTGTATCTTATCTATTTTTCTAAACCCTATTTTGTTGTTATTATATATATACGCATCGCCTAGTCGATTCTATCTAGTACCAACAAAAAGGAGATCCTTTCTCTATTTACAGGTAGCTTGAAATATTGCTTCATTTGGGCTAAAATGCCCTACAGCCCTGGGTACTGTTTTACTAAGCAACTTAAGGAAAATCTTTGCATAAGTCATTACTGATAAACATGGATAGTATCTTCAATGAAAGTACAATATTGTAATGTGACACATCATTGGAAGCGTATCGGAGAGATGATTCCAATGATGTGTTACTTTGCAATATTGCTTTGCCCAATATTGAAATAAAAGGACTTGTTGTTTTAGACTCACGTGAATCCTAAGCGTAAACTGTTTAGTAAAACGGTACCCAGGTGGACCACTGACTGTGTTGCGCCAACAGGATACTTTTGCTGGTAATATATATATTCCCCAATAACACTTCGACAAAACGTTTTTGGAGGAGTGTCATCTCGTTTAAATGTTAGTATGCAAACAAAAGAAATCGCTTCTGTTTTTCAATAAAATCGTGTCTATCAAGAAGATGATAGTATAAACGCATTTGACTGATTGCCGTTTTCTGCTTTAGCATCGTTTCAACATATATTTAATTCAATCGTTTATGTGAGTGCACTTAGAAGTTGATTATAAGCAATTCACATTATTATTCTGCAACTATTGCTTAAACACAAATACATCTTTTAGGGTCACAATGTCTAGCTCAGGGAGTCAATTTTATCTTTTTTAAGGTTGGACAATCAATATGCGAACTTAGGTCCCGCTAGATTGCAGGTTGTGGTTTTTATCGACATAAAGTTTTGCTTTATTTCATGAGTGAGTGATGCGATCTGGGGGAGCTTTGAAAGTATTTGGATTCACGATATCGTCTGATTATCCGACCGTTTACACGTATGTTACATAGGAAGTAGTAATAACTGATCTGTCGCGATGAAATGTATTGTTAACGTTATGTTTAATATGGAATTAAGCTTTTATTATTGAAACAGATATTGATACCACTAACTATAATATCGCCGGAGCTTGTGGATATCACCGTCCTGGATGTGCTTTAGAACGTTACAGACTGGCAACCGAAAGAAAGTAATTCGTCGGTCTTGTATTGTCATATCAACCTTTAATACGTCCGCGGAACAGCATGTACGTATCGCACAATTAGCTCAAAACAAACGGAATGAATAAAGCATTCTTGTGAATAGTGATAAATTAATAACATCGCTTTATTCAGCATTGGAAGCAAATGTATATCAATTTGAATTATTTAAACTGTGTATACAGTGAATTGACATTTATGTTAATCCAAATGCGTGTCATCACTTTTGAGATCTATCGTATATAAACTGTTCATATTTAGATAAATTGATGTTGCTTTAATCTATTATGCGTTCAACGGTCACTTTTAATTGTATATAAACGACAACACAAAAACTGTATTGTTTCAGCAACATTCAATTTTGACATTTCAATTTTTCTCTTCTATGAACAAGCACCATTCAGCGGGAATACATTGTCCCAGGGAATAGGCTCTTTTTAAGCCGCGACTACTACCTATTGAAAGAAGATAAGATCGCGCCGACACAAGTCTTACTGACTATCTGATCTCGTACCACATATCTTTTATCAATGAGGGTCATAGACTGACGACCAGACACCAGAAAACGGGACGGGTATAGAAACAAACGATAAATACGTCTTAAATCAAATGGATAACATGATATACTAGTATATAAAAGCATTAATGCGACAGTCTGTGAAATTTTCAGAAGGCTTGAAAAGTATTAAATTGTCAGTTTCATTAAACTTTAAACACTGTTCTGTCTGTAATATCTGTTTTAAGACAAATCACAGTGATCAGTCATTATGGTATTCCAACTCAGATATTTAATATTAGTTGCGTAACTTGACGATGTTGATTTCCTCAGTCTGGCTTCTTACCAATGTTTCCCAAGTTTTGTACGTAGAAAGGAGGCATTTCTACAATTTGTTTGTTCCGTGAAGTTGACCCGCCGCGGACTTTAATCGGTGACCCCACATACACGAGGTTAACATTATACCTCCCTCTGATCCAGAACGGGGGACCAATTTAATTGGCTGCTGGCCTGGATCTAACCTGTTTGCATAAGCATGAAGTCGGCTCCAGCACTATAAGGGTTACAGTTTGAAGTGGCATACGACAAATCAAATCTCGAGCCAATAGTATTCCTACCAATGGTCCTCTCTTGACATGAAATGAACATTGCTTTGTCGGATCTCCCTTTTATTCCTAGCAATATTTATGATTTATTATCGGTTGTTAGTCTACATGTTTATTTTTTTCTTCCTATAATTAGTCCCGCCATTGTGACGGTTAATACCTTCAGCAATCTGAACACATCGGGTTTATCCAATGAAAACACCTCTGAAATAATAAGGATGACGCCATATTGTTTCCCGCGAGAATGACGTCACTTTACTTTCTTTTTTTTAAAATAGATCTTAAATGTGAAATCTAAAAAGTCGTTAAATTTGATTGAGGAAACGACTATACATGTCACAACAACAACAATTTCGCCATTTGGTATGAGTTACAGATAAAAATTGATTAAAAAGGATGTCCAACACTTCCATAAACATTGAACTACTTAACGTGCACGATTAGAAAGTGTGTTAATTGCCGGATGCCGATTAATCCGAAATATTGTAACCCTACACTTATTTCTGAGGTGTATTTCACAGCTCACGGAAATGCCCAAGTAGTTCCGATTGTACCTTCATGCATCCATTGAATCCTGACATGTACGAACACAGTGTTTCTTGATCCTAGGTAACTTTTTGATACCTCATTACCCTCGAATCCCATATATTAGAGTCATCATTGTGACCAGGTGATAGAGTGCCTGCCTTGGAACGCAGGGGAAGTTGTAGCCTGGAGTCCCGTGTACCGTTTTACTAAACAGTTTACAGTTAAGACTTGCGTAAGTCTTAAACAACCATTCCTTTTATTTCAATATTGGGCGAAGCAATATTGCAAAGTAACACATCATTGGAATCGTCTCTCTGAGACGCTTCCAATGTCGTGTCACATTGCAATATTGTATTTTCATTGAAGATACTATCCATGTGTATCAGTTATAACTTACGCAAATATTTTCGTTAAGACGTTTAGTAAAACGGTACCCTGGTCCGTGCGTATACCTCGTGCTGGGTATACTGTGGGGTATACAGATGGGCCGGGACCCCAGTATAGGGTTGTTGATATGAACACCATGACCACCAGGGCCATCTCCTTTACCATTCATCAACATTCGGCTTAATAACTGATGATGTCTCACATAAGCATAATATAGAATGATCAATCCAAGTTATTTGGACTTTTATTACAAACAATTGAAAATGAAAGATGTAAAAGTTTAGATATTAACGCTTTAAACCTTGCTCGAAACAATGTACAAATTGCCTCATTCATTGTTTAGATCGGCTGAAACAGTGACAGGCTCAATTCACGTAGTATTCGAAATAAATGCATCATGGCTAACGCGTTTCGCATAACTTACGCAGTGTTGGCGACAGCTGTGCACTGGTAGAGCGTCGGTCTCTTGTATTGAAGGTATCGGGTTCGACCCAAGTTCGCGGCGAGGTGAAAATACCGGGACTAGCCCACACTCGAGTACTAGTTATGTGTCAAGTACGCTGTCACCGAACATGCATTCATAAGCTTGAAGTTTCCGTCACAGTCGATGTCAAATAAGCACGTATAAACTTAATAAACTTAACCCTTAACCAAACGCCAAATTTTCGACTGTCCCAAATTAAAAGAGTTTGCAGACAGTATTTCAAAATACGTTGAAATCGAAAAATAATATCTGATAGGGCAGAAAACATTGTGGTAAAGGAAAAATTGCTCGTAAAGAGGAATTTTGATCAGTGAAGTCTGATTGTTTCATTAAGACTTTATCACCGAAATCTTTTACCAAACGCCAAATGTCCGACTGTCCAAAATTGAAAGAATTTGCAGACGAGATTTCAAAGTATGATGAAATTTAATAATCTTATGATAGGACAGAAAACATTGTGGGAAAAGCAGAAATTGCTCGTTACGAGTAATTTCTCCGTTTCCCATAATGTTTTCCAGAGTCGTCTTCAACAAATTTATTAAATGTCGTTATTGTTTGGTAATGGGTTAAAGTCACTTTAGACATGACCCGGCCCGTTCATTAGTGCCCTATCAAGGCTCTACCATCTCGCACGTGTGATCCGCGCTTTGTTTACTAAACGGACCGTGGAAGCTAGGGTCATCTGTGTTACGCGAAGACACGCGATCTTACAATAAAACCTTTAAACGTTCACAGTGAGTTTTGTCACCAGATGGGACTACTTAGGCGAGATTGTTCAACCCTTGTTTCTGATATAGAGGTATCCGTGACGATTAGCGAATCATTGAGACTAAATGATAATTTGCTTATCATGATCAAATTATCATTTTGTCACAAGGTTTTCAGTTGATGACGATTCATTCTTCTGTTGCTCATGTGTCGAAAAGGAATATCAGGTTTAATCGGTCTGCTGCAAAATAACAAGGACATTGGGAAGGGTTAGACCGCGGAAAACTCTTAGGACTGCGGTTACTGTTTACCGGACCCCTTATTGATACTTGACGCTTGATTTAACGTCTTTGCTGTTGAAAATAACTTCCAGTGGGTGAATTATAAAACAAACAAACAAATATCGAAGAAAAATGATAACCAACCAAATTAATTGCAGCATTTACACATACGAAAAGATTCAAATGGGTTTTATGAAATGCAGATATATCGTAAACCGAAAATATATCATTTTACCGAAAACGCCTTCAAATACCCTCCGTTGCCTAAGT
>OX401409.1:32449141-32568775 GCA_947846245.1 Cerastoderma edule
CGTCGCTCATTTGATCTGTTACCCCATGTTGGAATTCGTGTTTGCTTTCAATCTCAAATTGATCTCAATCTCAAAGATATCTGTTTAATTCTGTTGAGGAAAGAAACTCAGAGTAGCAAACATGTTAGATCACAGGGCAGCCGCCAATTTACTTGTTTATTTAATGATATAAAAGTATACATAATCTACTCAGTATACATCGTGTCCTAAGCGATTCATCAACGCCAATGTTTTCTCTGTTTGTCAAATGGTAAAACCGGAACACCCCAGATTTGCATTTTTTACAATTGAAAATTCCAGAAGATAACGATTTAATTGCTGACGAAATTCTAGTGTGCGGAAGGTTAACTAATATTGTCCTAGCAAAAACTTGAGACTTACCTAAGCCAACAATTGCAGTTGACTGAAAAGAAAATCATGAAATGGATCAAACTATTTATGATATTATGAAAAGACAAAAATGTAACAAACCCCAAAAGAGATATACCACCTGGAATAATTCAGCTTTTACCAATCTGACTTGTTCAAATTAGTAGCCACAGCAGACATGGTTTATTTCAATTTGGTATCGGATATTTTTCTAATTAGAAGCCATCAATCATGTTGACAAAGTGGTTCTTAAAAACCTATGTAAGATATGTAGCAAAGCGAGCGGTTAAATGCAAGTTAGATTAACAAAACTATAGAAGACACAGGACTCGTAAAGTTATAAGAAGTAAATAATGTTGTGTAATGACAGTAATGCGATATCGTCCGTGATCAAACCTTTATATCCATGCCCCCTTTACGATGAATAAACACCTTTACTCAATACATACCTTTGCTAGACCAGTGCCAGGCTTCTTAATTTGATTTAGAATGATATGAACTTGGTTTAAAGGACAATGGCTCACCTGGTAACTTGTTTGAATTTGCTGTCCATGTTTCGGTTGTGGGTTCTTGCATTCGGTGACCCCTTATTTTGGCATGATTCAAAAAATTGTTCTAATCAAAGTTAAGCCGCAAATAAGATAAATAAAGTAATTTCTTTATGCATCAAACATAGATATATATAACTATTCTACAACGGCTGCAATTGATAGACAACCCCAGTCTGTAACTAATCGAAGTTGGCGGCTATTGATTTGTCAGTAATTAGTTGGAACTTTAGAGTGTCTAGAGCGAAATCACCTACTCCCTGTTGGATCTGGAAGACAACACAATATAAATAATATTCTAGGATCCAAAACCTATCATTGCAGCCCCTTTCTTTAAAACATTTGGACACATTATCAAACCTTGCGAGCATCAGTATATCCGAATCACTGCAAAACCATTACAGGACACACCATTATGTCTGAACAATTGTTTAATCTAAGACTATCTCAAAACAGAACGCGAGTATTTCCGAAAGCTCCTATTAAAGCTTTCTGACTGATTGACGTTCATATTAGCCCGCTTGTCGTCCTATTCACCACGATATGTCTACCTTTACTTTTGTCCCTTAAAACAAAAGTTGACTAAACTTCCTTTAGAAGATCAACACCAATGGGTCCACAAATATGTCGAATGCGTCGAGTTGATGTGGGATCACCGGTTGCTTGAAATGGGATCAATCAAATTAAGATTTCATTGGAGATAGGATAAAGAGCTGTTTAAAGGACCTTTAAGATAAGATCGCACGAGGAAATTGATATTTAAGTACTTTGATTAGTGCGAGCGAGTAGAATAGTGTCCAGGTGTGTGGGAAAGACACCTTTACGCGGCGAATTGCGCATTTACATCTGGGACATCTTTTGGTTTAACAATTTCCCTAATATATAAGATTTCCAGCGTTGCTATGGATGAGATTTGAAAACAGTGTGGCAACAGAAGAACTTGCGTATCTATGCTTATATAACTTGATATTCGAAAGGTTTAATGACGGCAATGCAAATTTAATTGTCAATGAATGACATTTATCACCCGTTTTCATAACAGATCAATTTTAATGAAAATAGTGGATTTCCTAAGAGAGAAGTATCCCCCTTTCCCAATCCGTTTTTGAAAATATATGGTAACTATGACTTATTTTGCAACAATGTGGCAATCATATTGCAAAAATGACGCAAGATTCTACAAATTCTAGTCGATTTAGTTGTATCTTTTAATATCCTACCATAGTGTAACACTATAGTGTTCACATTATGTTGAATTCATAAACGTATTTCCATATCACATGAACAGTGGGTACATGTATTTGATTTGTGATTCTAGGAGTATCATACGACTAAGAGAAATACTAGCAACTAACCCAGATGGGCGGATTTAATGTTTGACAGTCTAAACAAGTGTGTTAACGACTGTAATACTTTGGCAAGGATGGATTTAATGAAGAGAGTTTTCGGTACGCGCTTGCAAAACCAAAGACCAATTTTGCTAGTGCATGAGGGAAACCCAATAAATCTAGTCTTTGATTGATCAATTTTCGACTCAGCCAAGTATTGACCAATAAAATACGTAAACTATTGCCATTAACCTTACGATATATTGAGAAACGCATTCTAACCAGGTCTTAATTGGACTTTTTCAGTTTTTTCAGTGTAAGAAAACCGAATACAGGTACAGTTAATCGTATCTTATTTGCACGACGAAAAAAACGCAAATTACACATTTGATCTTATACATGTATTGTATGTTAATTTATTGTGCTTATGTTTCTCCTGTAAAGGCTGTTAATTTGAAAAAAAAAAATACATCCAGCAAAAGTTATGCTGGTCTGGAAATTTTCTTTGAATATTTTTGACACCGATAATTCTTTCTTGCCTTCAGCTATGGCACCAAAGGTGTAAAAAAGACTTGCTCGAAACAAAAGAAACCGATGCTTTAGTACGGAGGATGAGGTACAAATGGAAATTTCTTTCTGCATGTTAGTACTTTGTTGCAAACGACTGACGAGCAAGTTCTCCTTTTCCCATACTGTTTTCTACTCTATCAGAAGATTTCTTTCCAATTTCATCACATTTTGAAATGTCGTCTGCAAACCCTTTTAATTTGGGACAGCCGAACATTTGGCGTTCTGTAAATGGTTAATAGGTTATTAATAGTGAAAGCACAGGAATCGTCGTAACAAAAATAAAACAATACCAATTGCATAAATCGCTTCGCTCGATCACAGTTTGTGTAAGTGGGTGAGCATTATGTCTAAATAGCATATTACATGTCTAAAATGGGAAGTATGCGTTATAATTCGTAGATCGGAATATTGGGATAAGATTCGTCAATGAATAGTTGTATTGATCGAACCAATTCTTTAATGGATCGACTCCAAAGTTTTGACAACTTTCCTAATTCGCTATTTGACATTAAGCCCTGCTAAGGTAATTAAGACGTTCGACAGGGAAAATCCCTGCTCTAAATTACTGCCGCCCTTTCGAATTATAGAAACAATACCAGTTGCCCACGGTTTGGGTCAGCATAATGCAGGTTAAACATAACTTCATATTATCGCTGTTCCGTTGTGATACCGTTGTAGTTAGGTTTTTATAGTATTGCATACAGCTAATTTTCTATTTTATGACACATTTATCTATGCTCTCAGAGATATGTTTTTTTGGTATCTTAGTTTATTACATTTGCTTTATTGATAAATTGCGCACAAAAATGTTCAAACAAACAACAGAATATTCATTCGCTCACTAAAATCAACAACATATTTTCAACAATTGTTTTTTATTATGCACTTATTTAAGTAACGTTGTTGAAATAGACAAAATCTGATGTATCACTCTTGCTGAACTACAACATCTTACAAAGGCACCATAGACATTTACACAACATCAAACTTAACCAAGCAACATTCTGTTTTGCTTAAACACCACTTATTACCTGCTACTGATGATGGAAGAAACGACGTTTATAACATACTGTCGACTCAAACATACGACCAGCATTAGCGAACAAATACTAAAGATAGTTCTTCATTTCCAGTTGAATGAACGATTTCTCTTGTCTCAACTGTTATGACAAATTCATTGAACTTGTGTCCGAAAATAGAATCTGACCATTAAAAACAGCTATTTTAATGGTGTGTTTCGTCAGAGCGCCTTTGTTTAATCCGCTTTCACTAAGCATGTGAACCGATCCTTAAAACAGACGCCATGTATCCTGACCTGGTAACAGTGAATGAAATTCAACCAATCTGTTTCGCGTTTTAGACCAGTGTCGATAAAACTAACTTTTTTTCATGAAAGAAAGTCAATTGGCTTCAGAATACTCGCCGATATACAGCAATTCAGCCAGAAAATTGCCTGTCATGATCATCCGACCTTTTCTATGAATCATCAATCTACATGGAAAAAGTTCTGTACTTCTTCAAGTCGGTCGCAGATGCCCACCCCCGTTACAACGACAGACATCATGTTAAAAACGAACCCCCTCCCCCATGCAACTCAACAACTCGTTTTGTTGGGTAGGGTCTCGTGCAAACTGGTCGCAGTGTCTGCAAATGTCAACGCATTCTTCCTTCCATTCCAAAGGCTTCTTGTTTCTCAAGGTACTGTCACGTCTTGATTACATCTAGTTGCTTTTCTATATCGGAACATAACACCGTTTTGGACTTCAAGTTTGCCTGTACCTTGCTTTGAAATACCATATAGTCTTGACAGCCTTACTTTCCATCCTGTTTTACCTTTGAGAGTCGATGGTTTCTTGGACTGCTGATGCTGATCTTCCCGTCGGTATCATGAAGGACTTCTCGTTTTCCCTTAACCCAGTATCTTATTTGGAAAAGTGTTACTGGTGCAACCTTAAATCAACTAACGACCTTTGTAAATTATGAAAATGGTTGTCATTGAAGATGTATTGACATTAATCTGACGAAAAACCTTGTATTTAAAAATGATGGGAAACTTCTCCTTCTTGCCCCAGCCTTTTCCCAAATAGTCTTTTTCAGTTGCACGTAAGGACTGTAAATGAAGGCAGGGTTGACATCTCCAACAGATGTAATGGGTGAATGAAGCACTGATCGCATTATAAGAGAATATGGATGTAAATGTTAACAAACCTGTTCAAGTCCCATAACTTATCTTTGCACATGCAAATAAAACACGAGATCAACTTCGTAAAAATGCCATCCTAAAAGTAACACCAATGCCATAAAAAGCGTGTTTTACGACACTGAATGAATTAAACCGAGTTTCGAGAAAAATACTCTTAACCCATTACCAAACAATAACGACATTAAGACTATTTTGTTGCAGACGACTCTGGAAAACATTGTGGGACAAGGAAAAATTGCTCGTAACGAGCAATTTTTCCTTTTCACACAGTGTTTTCTGCCCTATCAGAAGATTATTTTTTAGTTTCATCACATTTTGAGATGTCTCCTGCAAACTCTTTCTATTTGTGCCATTAAAAAATTTGGCGTTTGGTAAAGGGCTATCGCATTATCGAACCTTAAGGGGAATTTTGAAGAATCTGCTGAAGACAAACTAGATAATGTTTAAGATGAACGAGATGTGGTGGATAGAATCATTTCTATGTTAAGTCACTTTGATGCAAATGTGGCAGATGATTAATAAAAAAACAATTGTGACAAACGGACAATGTCCAATTTTGTTACAATAATCGTTGATGGTATTCTTTATCATTCTGTATAATTGTCGTCTACTTTTTCTTTAGTCCAACAATCGTTCAAACAAACAGTTAAAGGGTGACATGCTTATTACAAGATAGATGTAACGACGACATTTCGAGTCTGCAAGAAACGGCACGGTTATTCATTCATTTTCTAGGCTGAGTAAATATAAGAAAGAGACAAGATCTAAATCTTGAATATCAGTACGTTCATGACGAGTGTGCTTTGAGCGGGAATACGAGAACTTACCGTGATTTATTACATATATTATAACACAAAGTGGTAGATTCGAATAGCTAATGTAATTCTAAATATCCTCCAAAGTGTTCTGCGAATTTATGGTCGTAAATTGCCATATATGGCGATTGAATACACCAAAAATGACAAAAGAAGGGTGCTGAATTTAAACGGTTTAACCCATTACCAAACAATATCAACATTTGACCACTTTGCTGCATCGACTTTGGAAAACATTGTGGGAAAAGGAGACATTGATCATAACGAGCAATTTTTCCTTTTCCCACAATATTTTCTGCCCTATCAGAAGGTTAATTTCCAATTTCATTACATTTTGAAATGTCGTCTGCAAACTCTTTCAATTTGGGACAGTCGAAAATTGGCGTTTGGTTAAGGGTTAAGACATTGAGAATAATTATCTATCAATAATAATGATGTTTATCGTGTCGAGAACAGCACAGAGTCGAGACACTCGAAGTATCTATACTAGTGCTGCCAATGGAAGTGCCGTTTGTACATGACTTGTTTTAAACTGTTACCACATTATACATTAGTTGATGAGACACTGGTTTTTACTGGTAGTTTCATTATAAAGACAAACGTCTTTTCAATTCAATGAACGCGTCTTTTATACCTCTGTATTTATGTTCCTGGTATCAAAGCATCAATCTGGATCTTTCATTTAGTTTTAAAGATAATGTGTTCCTCAGTGCTCCTCATACCGTTCTAACATTTTGATACTTCACTGTGAGATGTCATATGGGTCAACATAACTTAACTTTCCTTAGTATTTAAGTTTTCTTGTTCTCTTGTTCATTGGTGATGATCTTGTGGATTTAAATTGTCAAATAGGTTTCCTCGTTGAATAGAATAAATAAAATCTTTATTAAGGATCGTGTCACTGTATATGCAATATATGAATCAATAGTCATATGACTGTTGTGTTTTTATTCGTCAAAAGCCCGGTCGGTTGTACTGTCTTTAAACAGCAATGCTCTTGTGACTGATAATGTCTGTCTTTACACCAATAAGCTTTATCAGTAATGTCCTTTTATGATAAAAAGCCACATCATTAGAAGTGTATTGTTTACGTCTATATTCGTGTCGTTGGTAGCGTACTTAATACGTCAACAGTCGCGTTACTGTAAAATACTTAATACATAAAACGTCATGTCACTGGTTATGTATTTTTATTAATCAAAAGCAGTGTGGATAGCAAGGTCCTTCATATGTGAATAGCCGAGTTATTGGTAGTGTCTGTTATACAGCAAAAGTCTTGTCACTGGTAGTGTTTTATGTACATCGAATGTTGTGTAAATGGAAGAGCATTTTATGCGTCGATACTCCAGTACTGGCAGTGCCTTTTGTGTATCAATACTCATGTGAGTGGTAGTGTTTCTTATATAGCATAGGCGTACACTTGTAGTGTCTTTCATACATCAGAAGGCATGTCGCTGGTACTTATGTTTGTATACATAAAAACGAGTAACACTAGTAGTGTCTTATGTCAATCAATACTAATGTCCTTGTTTGGTATTATATACTGCCAGGGAATTTTATACATCAAATGGTGTGTCACTGGTACTGTCTTTTGAACATGAATACATGTCTCTGGTTTGGTCTTTTCACACCAAAAGTCATGTATTTGGCTTGGTATTCCATACAAAAAGCTTAAGTCACTGGTGGGGTATTTCGTACATCAAAAGGTATTTTACTGCTAGAGCCTCTTGTACATCATTACTTATGTCTTTGTTTGGATATTTCATACACAAAAAAATCTATCTCTAGTACAGTGTTTCATCAAAACGATTAATACTGGTAGAGTCTGTTGTTTGTCAAAACTTTTGTCTTTGGTTTAGATTTCAAGTTTTGTACCACTGGAAGGGTAGTTCACGAATCAAATGGTGTGTAACTTGTTTGCTATTTCATGCAGTTAAAGGTAGGTAACTGGTAGAGTGTTGCATATACCAAAAGGTGCGTAACTGGTAGAGTGTTGCATACACCAAAAGCTGCGTAACTGGTAGGGTGTTTCATACACCAAAATGTGTGTAATTGGTAGGGTGTTTCATACATCAAAAGATGCGTAATTTGTAGGGTGTTTCATGCACCAAAAGGTGCGTAACTGGTAGAGTGTTTCATACACCAAAAGGTACGTAAGTGGTAGAGTGTTTCATACACCAAAAGGTGCGTAAAAGGTAGAGTGTTTCATACACCAAAAGGTGCGTAACTAGTAGGGTGTTTCATACATCAAAATGTGCGTAATTTGTAGGATGTTTCATACACCAAAAGGTGCGTAACTGGTAGAGTGTTTCATACACCAAAAGGTGCGTAACTGGTAGGGTGTTCCATACACCAAAAGGTGCGTAACTTAAAGAGTGCTTCATACTCCAAAAGATGCGTAACTTGTAGAGTGTTTCAAACACCAAAAGGTGCGTAACTGGTAGAGTGTTTCATACACCAAAAGGTACGTAACTGGTAGGGTATTCCATACACCAAAAGGTTTAATTGGTAGATTGTTTCAAACACCAAAAGGTGCGTAACTGGTAGAGTGTTCCACACACCTAATGGTGCATAACTGGTAGAGTGTTGCATACACCAAAAAGTGCGTAATAGGTAGAGTGTTTCATACACCAAAAGGTGCGTAACTGGTAGGGTGCTTCATACACCAAAAGGTGCGTAATTCGTAGGGTGTTTCATACACCAAAAGGTGCGTAACTGGTAGAGTGTTTCATACACCAAAAGGTACGTAACTGGTAGGGTGTTCCATACACCAAAAGGTGCGTAAATTAAAGAGTGTTTCATACTCTAAAAGATGCGTAACTTGTAGGGTGTTACATACACCAAAAGGTGCGTAACTTGTAGATTGTTTCATACACCAAAAGGTCTAACTGGTAGAGTGTTTCATAGACCAAAAGGTGCGTAACTTGTAGAGTGTTCCATACACCAAATGGTGCATAACTTATAGAGAGTTGCATACACCAAAAGCTGCGTAACATGTAGGGTGTTTTATACACAAAAAGGTGCGTAACTGGTACAGTGTTTCATACACCAAAAGGTGCGTAACTGGTAGAGTGTTTCATACACCAAAAGGTGCGTAACTGGTAATGTGTTTTATACACCAAAAGGTGCGTAACAGGTAGAGTGTTGCATACACCAAAAGGTACGTAACTGGTAGGGTGTTTCATACACCAAAAGTTGCGTAAATGGTAGAGTGTTGCATACACCAAAAGGTGCGTAACTTGTAGAGTGTTTCATACACCAAAAGGTGCGTAACTGGTAGGGTGTTTCATACATCAAAATGTGCGTAATTTGTAGGATGTTTCATACACCAAAAGGTGCGTAACTGGTAGAGTGTTTCATAAACCAAAAGGTACGTAACTGGTAGGGTGTTCCATACACCAAAAGGTGCGTAACTTAAAGAGTGTTTCATACTCCAAAAGATGCGTAACTTGTAGGGTGTTACATACACCAAAAGGTGCGTAACTGGTAGATTGTTTCATACACCAAAAGGTATAACTGGTAGAGTGTTTCAAACACCAAAAGGTGCGTAACTGGTAGAGTGTTCCATACACCAAATGGTGCATAACTGGTAGAGTGTTGCATACACCAAAAGGTGCGTAACTGGTAGAGTGTTTCATACACCAAAAGGTACGAAACTGGTGGGGTGTTCCATACACCAAAAGGTGCGTAACTTAAAGAGTGTTTCATACTCTAAATGATGCGTAACTTGTAGGGTTTTACATACACCAAAAGGTGCGTAACTGGTAGATTGTTTCATACACCAAAAGGTCTAACTGGTAGGGTGTTTCATAGACCAAAAGGTGCGTAACTTGTAGAGTGTTCCATACACCAAATGGTGCATAACTTATAGTGTTGCATACACCAAAAGGTGCGTAACATGTAGGGTGTTTCATACACAAAAAGGTGCGTAACTGGTACAGTGTTTCATACACCAAAAGGTGCGTAACTGGTAGAGTGTTATACACCAAAAGGTGCGTAACTGGTAGAGTGTTTTATACACCAAAAGGTAGGTAACTGTTAGGGTGTTTCATACACCAAAAGGTGCGTAACTTGAAAAATGTTTCATAGACCAAATTGTGCGTTACTTGTAGAGTGTTTCATACACCAAAAGGTGCGTAACATGTAGAGCATTTAATAGACCAAAATGTGCGTTACTTGTAGAGTGTTTCATACACTAAAATGTGCGTAACTTGTAGAGTGTATCATACACCAAGAGTTGCGTTACTGGTAGAGTGTTTCATACACCAAAAGGTGCGTAACTTGTAGAGTTTTCCATACACCAAATGGTGTATAACTGGTAGAGTGTTGCATACACCAAAAGTGCGTAACGTGTAGGTTGTTGCATACACCAAAAGGTGCGTAACTTGTAGAGTGTTTCTTTCACCAAAAGGTGCGTTACTTGAAGAGTGTTTCATACACCAAAATGTGCGTAACTGGTAGATTGTTTCATACACCAAAAGGTGCGTAACTGGTAGAGTGTTTTATACACCAAAAGGTGCGTAACTGGCAGTGTATTCCATACACCAAAAGGTGCGTAATTTGAAGAGTGTTTCATACACCAAAAGGTGCGTAACTGGTAGAGTGTTTCATACACCAAAAGGTGCGTAACTGGTAGATTGTTTCATGCACAAAACGGTCTGTAACATGTAGGGTGTTTCATACACCAAAAATTAGGTAACTGGTAGACTGTTCCATACACCAAAAGGGGCGTAACTTGTAAAGTGTTTTATACACCAAAAGTTGCGTAACTGGTAGGGTGTTTCATACAGCGAAAGGTGTGTAACTTGTAGATTGTTTCATACACCAAAAAGTACTTCACTTGTAGGGTGTTTCATACACCAAAAGGGGCGTAACTTGTAAAGTGTTTTATACACCAAAAGTTGCTTAACTGGTAGGGTGTTTCATACAGCGAAAGGTGTGTAACTTGTAGGGCTTTCCAAACACCAAACGTTGTGTATCTTGTTGGGTATTTCATATATTTTATTTTAAGGGTGTGTTACTGGTAGGTGGTTTCATACGTCAAAAGATGTATAAATGGTAGATTATTTCATACATCAAAAGGTGTGTAAACAGGTAGCGTATTTCAGTTTCGAGTATAGTTGTCTTAGTTACTATATCGTGTGCCGTATAGCTACGATACATCGACCCCGTCTACTTCTCTTTTCCCATTGAACACGCGTGTTCATGAAAAAAAGTAGAATGTTGAATAGAGACATCATGCACTTTTAAGAATACAACAAACCTAATTTATATGAACAGGGAAATTGCGTGTGTCTGCGATATATGGTTTTGTTAGGGTTTACAGATCCATTCAGTACGAACGTATCCTAGTCTCAATGACCTAGTATACGCCGGATTAAAGATCTGTAACTGTCTATTAAATAGGTTAAACTGTGTAATGGAGCATTAGTCCACTCCCACATTTGGTAGTTTGTAACTCGTCCAAATTGAAAGCAACAGCAGCCGACAGCTATAAAATATACACATTTACAGGTTTGTTGTGACAATGACATAAACCATTGTTGAAAAAGTAGAAAAGGTTGGTCGCTTCGAGCAGCTCCTTCCAGTGTGCGGGTGGATTCTTAATTCTTAGAGTGCTGGTCAATTCTCTAAAAAAAAGAATGTGTCGTCTGCTTTCCAAAACCTTAAATATCTGTTTAATTTTGATGAGGAAAGATGCTCAGAGAGAAGCAAACAGGTTAAGTTAGATGTCAGTCGCCAATTTACTTGGCGGCTGACCTGTGATCTAACCTGTTGGCATGAGCATGAAGTCGGTTCCAGCAATATAAGGGCTAAAACTTCTGTAACGGGTGCGATGCCAGGAGTTCACTATGAGGTAAGGACTTGTTTGGTCGCTGAAACGTGAAATTAGGTGGGTTTAAGAAGTATTTAACATATTTTTCGTTTTTTTTTTATTACTTAACATTTTAATTATCTTAATGACTATTTACAAATAAAATACAATTTACAAAATAGATCTATGGCCCTGATATTATCACATATATGAGCAAAACAGAAAAAAGATATAATATAAGAACACCTCATACAAACAAATAGACGCCTTATTTCGTCCTTTACTATATGAGAGCTCAATTCAAACGCCTACTCTAGATTGACTCATTTTGACAAAACTCGTTTCGTTATATTTTTTTTTACTTTATTTCTTTTTACTTTTGAAAATCATAACTTTAAGTATTATGATCAGTGTCTTCCGACAATTTCTCCTTTTCTCACAATATTTTCCAGAGTCGTGTGCAACACAGTTGTTAAATGTCGTTATTGCTTGGTAATGGGTAAAAGAGGCATGAGGAAATATGTTGCCAGAGTCGTACAAAATGTATTTCAATTGCCGACTTTAGCAGACATTTGCAAGTCGAAAAATTGTTTTAACACGGTAAAAAGAGGTTAGATCGCTTGTTGGGATTATAGTTCTGACCAAAGCTTTTATGTAAAATGAGACTGTAATAGGTTGGTGCTAAGAAAGAAAGCAGTCCAACATTATCTTCAAACAACTAGACATATGTATACACAAACATTGCCTCAGGCCAAGTTGAATTTTAAGCTGTCGTTTTTACTTTGGAATAGGTACACGCACTACCATGCGATAAAATTGATCAAAGCATCAGTCTTGAGATACAGGGACAAACAAACACATCTGCTACTGGCGCACAAATAATATAATGAGACTCGTTCAAGAGACAATGTCCACAAACGATTAGGCCCATTCATTACCATGCTGGCCGAAAGGCTTTTAAACACCAGCGAGTTGGTGTTGGGACACATATCGTCTCAAAACGATTAACAGATTTATTTTGATAAGGAATAAATAAAGGTTTGTAAGCTTATCAAATGAGGGGATTTACAACACAGAACAAACCGATGACTGCAAGCTTAATTATCAACCTGAAAGGGAAGTGCAAATGATCCAGATGTAGGTACAGTGAAGCCTCGTTTTTTCCGGAACCCAATTATCCGGATGTCTCGCAATCCGAACGAAATTGTAAGGGAACGGAATTATTTGACCAGTTTGTTGCAGACGACTCTTGAAAACATTGTGGGTAAAGGAGAAATTGCTCGTGACGAGCAATTTCTCCTTTTCCCACAATGATTTCTGCCATATCAGAAGATTATTTTTGAATTCCATCACGTTTTGAAATGTCGTGTGCAAACTCTTTCAATTTGGGACGGTCGCCAATTTGGCGTTTCCTAAAGGGTTATAAGTATACACGTGCATACAGACCGTTTATGTCTTAATGTGTATAAGAACATGCTCTGCTTCATTAGTCCGGATGATTCGGCCATCCGGACTTTTTGTTGGGAACGGATGTGTTCGGATTAACGAGACATCACTGTATTTCATTCTAAAATACAATTACACATTGGATCCTCCGAGTTATCTAAAAAGGCCAACCTATTTCGGAAATAGACTGTCATTTTTAACATCGGATACACCAAACTCCGGGCAGGATTACTTGCCTTTGCCACGCTGCAGTATTTCCCCCTACCAAATGAAAAGGGGAGATCACTGTGTAGAAGCATGCGGATGTATTGTTACATAGATCGGACAATAGTGCGTATATTCAAACAGTCATCTAAAAACAACTTTAATCTCACTTGTCGTTCAAACTAAAGTTACATAAACGTACGTACAAGAAGGTGTAGTTAGGAAACATTCAGGACCGAATATCTCAGATAGCTATTGTTATGACAACTCTAAGTGAAGTCGCAGTGAAAACAAATATCTTCTTCTTTAAAGGTGCTTGTAAACAAAGGAATAAAAGAAAGTCAACATAAAGTGTGGTTAAAACAATACAGTTTTATATTGCTGTTTGATAAACAATGAAAAGCAGCCATTGAACGCATAATTAATTCAGGAAGCATCAATGTATCTAAAGTTTGCACAGTTTATATTCTTACAGTAGGTCTCAAAAGTGATGTCACTCTTTTGGATTAAAATAGATGTTTATTCTCTGTTTACGCCCGTTAAAGATTTCAAAAACATCTTATTTCGTTTCATATGATTGTTTTTTCGTTCGTACTCTACAACAGTACAGCTGCTATGCACTAATTTATTTTCAAAATCTATTTTTCCTTACATCTGTGAACAAGCACCTTTAAAGTACAGTAGATAAGACAGTTTGATTTACACAACACCTAAAGGATGGATGAAATAGGAAAATCTGCACGCGAAATGGAATGTACAATGTTCGTATGGGTATGTTTAAATACTTTTTTGTACAATATGAACTCCCTCTGACATCTATAACACCATCATGAGAAACGTCTCTTTAGTAAAACAACCTTGTTCGCTTAGTATCAAGAGCCTAACGAGAGCAGAACCACTCAATGGAACGAATATTCAAACAAACAGGTTGTTAATATTTCGGGATTAACATCGTTTAAGAGATGTATCAGATATATCTCAAATTTCCTTATTGTCCTATCAGTGTTCAGCAAAAAGAATAAGACACTCAAAAGACGTCTACGGAAGAACATCTATACACTTACCGATTCCTGGAGTTTTCAAAGTATATGTTTACATACATTTCTAGATTTTGGTCGTTTCGTTTTTAAAGAGATGGCAACCACCTTCGTTTACTTGAATTTATGCAGCAGTTGAATCTTATTTTTTTTGTCTTTGTGTATACCGTTCGAACATCATGTTATTTATCATTACTGTCCCAAAAGACAAGTTCCCCATGACGGTTTAATTAAACATAATGTGATTATTTATAACATAACAGACATGTGTCAATGAAATAGCAAATACCATTATTTCATTTTTAAGAATATGTAACTATCAAACAGACTTATAAAATGGGTAAACAGAAAAGACTGACTTCAATGGTATATTTTGCAGCCCTTAAAGGCATATCTAAACATCCTTTCTTTTCGAAACATATATACTGGGAATTCGGTAGAAAACAGCTTAACAGGGGTACTATTTAGACGATTCCTTTCAAAAAAACATCTTTTAATCCTCATAGTAAATTAGTAAATTGGCGGCTGGCCTTTGATCAAACCTATTTGATACTCTGAGTATCTTTCCGCATCAAAATTAGCAAAGGTTTTAAGATTTTTGGAAAGCAGACGACACAACATTCTAGCATTAGAAAGGTACCCAGCATTCTACGGGATAAGATAACACGGTACTATGGTAAGCTAGTTAGCGTCTTAGTTATTGGGAGGGGACATTTGTGTATGGTTTGCTCTTTCTGCAAGTCTTTTTCCCCTCCAATTGTGTTTGAAACCATAAGTCTTCTTGTAGCGTTACAAAGCTTTCCACGAGACACCTATATGGGATATTTGACCTGACAATTGATCAATTGGTCTGAACCGTGAACATAAGTAGTTTATCCTCACTTGTTACTGCGCCATGCTCACACTGCTGGCACCAATGCCTGCGCACTGTTCCAGTCTATGCATCACTAACCGTTCTACACAAATAAATTACTACTGCGTTACCTCGCGAACTGTCCTTGCAGATTTATCTTCCCCACATGCACACAGACGGCTTTTAAAGCTGAAGAAGATCTCTCGAGGTGGAATACATAGTTGCGTCAGAGGAAGAAATTGATTGAATTGAACAATTTCTTCTTATATCGAATAATATACTTTTTCCTTTAATCATATTTCCATATATGATAACGGTTCAGTTTGTTAAGGAGGCGGAGCCAACGTGCCCGAATCAATACGACAAACCCGTCAGTGTACTTTTGATCCCCACGACAACGTTGTTTCCACTCCTCCTCCTATATAAAAAAAACCGAAAAACTTGGTCGCATCTATACCACCAATGTACTATTACTATTCCCCAACGACACGGAGGAGTCTCTCAAAGAGTCTGCCTTTTTCTGCCGCTCCGCTAACCTTCTCCGCTGCTTCTCTCGCTTCTTTTCTAGTCTTAAACGTCTCTTTTCCGCGTCCTTTCTTTGCTTTCTCCGCCGACGTCGCTCCTCCTTAGTGAGTCTTTTGTTCCCGCCACCACCACCACCACCACTACCTCCGCGCCCTTTTGCTCGACTCGGCTTCTGGCCGGTGATGTTATGCGTGTTCTTATAGCTCTTGCAGCGGCACGATTTCACGATCTTAATTTTGTAGGTTCGCGTCTCGCCATTCTCACACATTAATTGCACTTTCTTTAATTTCACGACGGCCTCCACGCAGCGCCATTCGCGCAGTTTCGGGCGGGCCCAGTATTTTGTGAATTCCGACCACCAGGGCAGGTTTTTCTCCTTGATAGGCATGCAGAAACCCGCACAGACCACCTCCTTAATGGGCTTCAGCGACGTACAGAATCCGTCAGAGATGAATCGTTTCGCCCGTAACTCCTGGCATCCTAACTGAACGTCGTCTGGAAAGAGAAAAGGGAGTTTGTGGAGTTATTTATGTGTGTATACAGTTCTTGTCCTTGTAGTGTTGGTACCGACTGTGTGCTTATGCAAACAGGTTAGATCCAGACTATCCGCCAAGTAAATGGTGGCTGGTCTATGAACTTATCTGTTTGCTTCTCTGAGAATAAATCAAGGTTTTGGAAAGCAGACGATGCAAAAAAATATATATAATTTTCGAAAATTACCTAGCATTCAAAGGTTGGATGGGGGAATTTTACAGTGTAGTGTTGATGTTGTTCTATTACAGCAAACCAATGAATAACAAGGTAGTGTATGGATATCAACAGTAGTTATGTTGTTTACGACAATGGATCACGTATTCGTGAAGCTTTGTTTGCGACCATGGAATATGCCGTTCCTGTGTTCGGAACGTTCAAAGTAGACAACACCTAAACTATCAATGAATGTGGTGTATGATAAACATAGAAATTACATCAGTAAACATTTAATCAAGCCTGTTAAAAAATGCTAACTTCCTCATTATGTAATATTCTTCAATTCTTACAACGGCGGGCGCCCTTGTAGGCTGCAAATATCAAATATTGCGTAAAGTTAGGTAATTATTATCTCTATAAAAATCGCTACACATTATTTGTGGTGGATCGAAGAAACTATCCATCTACACGCATTTTCAGTTTGAACCATTTACGAAATCTCATGTAATCAAACGGGTTTATGTCGCCAGCAAGCAGCTAAGTACAAGGCGGCCACGTACGACTAAATTTGGGTACGGAACAGACACTCAGGTGCTCGTAAATCATTTATTGTAGGCTGCACATGCGCACTGTAGCGTTAAGTCGAATGATAATAATAAATCATTACTTTATCTCTTTAGCAAACGACACATTTGTAACCTTCCAAGACTGAGAGAGTCTGCAAGGATTTTTCATACATAAGATAGAAGATACATCTCTATGTGAGTAGAATATCTTGCTGAAAATGATGATATTGATTTCATACGCTTAATTTCTTCATCCTTTTCTTTGATCAACAGTATTTCTATTTTTCGTTCTAATGCTAATTTATTCACAACAGATGCAGCAAAGAGAGATATTAACCCTTATAGTGCTGGAACCGACTTCATGCTTATGCAAACAGGGTGGATCCAGGGGCCCGTTTTACTAAACAACTTACGGAAAATATGTGCGTAAGTCATAATTGATAAACATGGATAGTATCTTCAATGAAAATATAATGTTGCAATGTGGCACGTCATTGGAAGCGTCTCGGAGAGACGATTCCAATGATGTGTCACTTTGCAATATTGCTTCGTCCAATATTGAAATAAGAGGAATTGCTGTTTTAGACTTACGCAAATCTTAAGCGTAAACTGTTTAGTAAAACGGTACCCTGGAACCGACTTCATACTTATGCAAACAGGGTGGATCTAGGTCAGCCGCCAAATAAATTTGAAGATTACTCAGCAATCGAAGGGTGAAGACCAGCATCCCGGTTTGTGACATCGTGTTTGTTTGCTGGATTCGTTTATTCAACTCTTAGAATGCTGGGTTATATTCAAAAATAGATTTATATGTCGTCTTCCCACCGAAGCCTTACACATCTGCTTATTCTTTATGAGGAAAGATACCCAGTATAGCAAACAGGTTAGATCAAAGGCCAGTCACCGATTTATTTGGCGGCTGTCCTGGATCAAACCCGTTTGCAAAAGTATAAAGTCGATTCAAGCACTAGTATACGTTACGGACCTGTTTTCAAAAATCGCTGATTGAGTAATCGCAGTTAACAGGGTACCTGTGTAATAAAGGGTGCACGCCGCTTTAAAAGGCAAAGAGCTGTGAGTCATAGCTGATAGCAGTGATTGTAAATTGACAACCTGAATAACTTGTATAAGCAAACAGTCAAAAAACCTTCATTGATTCATGAGTGGCGGACGCTTTTTTAATTTTTTTTTTTTTTTGTAAATACAGCAATCTTTCAAACCACCGTTCATGCAGTGAATCACCGTGTTTTAAATAGGTCGCAGCTAAATGAAAATGGGCACCGTAACACCGGTTTTAACACCGTAAGATAGGCTTATCGCACCGGATTAGTTTAGGTGCGAACAGGATATTCTACGGTTGCATTTTTTGGGGTTTACATATATTTGTTTTCAGGTTATTTTCCTAGAAAGGAATAACTAGTCTTTGCGAAACCCGCTGATAAATCCTACAACTAATGCTCTTTTGCTCCTTTAAGGATATTGTGAAGGTTTGCGGTGAGTTTATACGTCAACCAGTTTCTCTATTTATTTGTTTGACTATAATATAGTCCGCGCATCGCGTTAACGTTATTTCAGTTATGTTACAGTGCCCGACTTACAATGTTGGAGGAAGCCCACATACTCAACCACCCACAAGGGCTGGTCAAGCCGGGTAGGACCAACGTCACTCCGTAAGTCAGTCGGGAGACAGTCTCTCATGAAAACTCAAATGCTGTCAACGGGATTAGAACCCTCATGGACATGGACTTTGTTTTGATCCAACACTGTTAAAGACGTAAGGTGCCCACTCTGCTGGGATTTGATCAACCCTAAGAATGCAGAATAATTTTCTCAAAAAGATGTTCGTGTTGTCTGCTTTCCAAACCCATAAATATCTGCTTTGTTTTGATGAGGAAAGATACTTGGAGTATTAAATAGATTAGATCACAGACCAGCCGCCAATTTACTTTGCGGCTGGCCTGGATCTAACCTGTTTGTATAAGCATGAAGTCGGTTCTAGCACTATAAGGATTTAGGTCAAACGAGTCGATTATGTAAAATGAAATGTTCTAATCCCAAATCAATCTCGATGCGCTGTGTTTCGAATGAAGGGACCCTGGTTTTGAATACAAACTAGAAGATCGGTGCTCCATATTTTTTTTTATCTATTTGCATGTAGATGTGTCAGCTCAGCTATACGACCAGGCATGAATGGGTGAAATGGTGATAAATCTGGGACAGTCGCCATGGGAAAAACAACCCCTTTCTGACGAAGTTTTACACCTTCCCAAAACAACCAGCAAACATTGGTACGGTACATATCTTTCATGTAACAATTTACTCCACAAATAAATTCACATTGGCACGTCTGCTCCAGAATACATTAGAAACCATTGTGACAAAAGGATAAGTTGCTCACACTAAGAAATATTTCCATATGTCACTATAGTTTTATAAAGTTTCATAGCAGAAGTACTTTATTCATGCTTTTGGTCGTCAATGGGTTTGACTTTCGATCGGACCAAAATCGGACAAGTTCGAATTTCCAAATAGGGGAAATAATTAATATGCAGTTTTATTTGTACTCCATATAAGCTATTTCCAACCACTGTAAACATTCGTATAAAACATACTCTCATTCAAATTTCAGGACATTTGATAAGGCATCGGTATCGTTATCAATTAGAGACAAATCGAGATACCAATGTGACAAAATAAGTAACAGCTCGTGTTGAACAATTCCTATTTTTCTACATTGATTGTTTTCAATCAAGATTTGTCAGTGCCAATTGCGTTTCAACCAAGTGTATGTCTGAACTTGGTCACAACGTGTCCTCCTAAATCTAAACGCATATCAAGATATTTATAATATTACAAACGTGGTTTAATTTAAAAACGGTTAATTATCAACAACTTTATTCAAATATTGCATCTACTATTGTTTGCGACTCTTTGATATTAACAATCATCTGCATGATGTTTGAGTCTAAATATCTCAGTCAAACAAGCAGACGTATTCATTTCTAGTGGAAAACAAGATCAACAACAAAAAGCGATTTAACCCTTTTATTGCTGGAACCGACTTCATGCTGAAGCAGTCAGGTTAGATCCATGCCAGCCAGTAAATTGGCGGCTGGCCTGTGATCCAACCTGTTTGCTAATCTTGGTACCTTTCCCCAACAAAATCAAGCAGATAATTATTAAGATTTTGGAAATCAGACAACACAAAAATCTATTTTTAGAAAAATACACAGCTATCTAATGGATAAACAGTTTGTGGGTATTGGCATTAATTTTATAAGAGTGTTTGCCTTCCAGAATATCCAGTTTGATATTTCTCCTTTCGTCGAAACGTTTTCGAATGACGCCAGGTCCAAAGTCGTGAGAACTTGTCTGCAAGCGTATAAGGGATTAAGGGATACGGCGCAATGCTCCAGTTTAAAACATCAAGTCTTAACCGGTTACTTCATTTGAGCCCTCTATGACAAATGTTAAGCTAAACTTCTCAAGAAACCACTGTGACAAAAGAATAAATTGCTCTTGGTGAGCAATTTCTTCTTTGGTCACTGTGGTTTCTTACTTGATACAACGACCAAATTGCAATTTTCCTCTTTCTTGAAATATTTGTCGTGTGCTGTTGTTTCTAATTTGGATCGATCGGGCTTGCCGTATGGGGGAAAAGTTTTAACCGGTTAACCATCTACCCGGGAATATCCTGTGAGATTTTTGGGTTACCAGCCAAAGCATTCATTGATAAATAGTGCATTACCCTTCGTTTGGATTCAATCCTTTTAAACATGAGTGTAGAGGTCGTCTCTATTCTTTATCAAACCGTAGAGGTTTCTTATATAGCCTAAAATTAGATTAATTGCAGACGATAGTTTACATCGAATTAAAATCAGAAAATTAGCAGGAAATAGGAATGGTTCGTTGTTATTCTTGAAGAAAGAGACAATAGTATGTTTTCCTCCCAAAATAAGATCTTAAACCCGTTTGCCTATGATCCGTTCAGGTCCTTAGATTAGATTCGTTTGGTAAAAAAAGAGAGATGTATTGACAATCCGAAAGCTGTTTTGACTGGGGTGGCAGGGGTGTGATTTGGGTGGGGCCGTACAACTCGTAACGAAAACGATCATAGATGTAGATCGTATTCTCGTTTATGATATCCTCGTTCAAATACGATTTTTTTCATCGCTTGATCCATTCTCATCATTAGACATTGTTTAAGGCTTGAGTCGGATTTCGGAGGGTTTGTTTACGTTCTAAAACAAGGGTTTATACAGGTCCCAGGCAGGCGATAAAGATTTCTCAATGAACTCGGGCTCAAGACGTGTCCTTGAGAAACCTAGGGCATAGACACACCGTAAAATAAACGGAGCTGTCGTGTTTCGTCTTTTGATTTTTTATTAGTTTGACGAAATTAATTCATAATTCTCTCTTGTTTGGAAATCTTAGATCCTCTCTTTGCTTCGGTAGGTCTTTTTAAAGGTATCAGGGCTTTATAGATATATGATTTGACGTCATTTTGAATACGCTATATACAAAATCTGGTTTTGTCTCGTTTTAAAGTTTACTCTTGATTTGTAACATTTCCTTAAAAATAATAAATTTTCATTTTGAATATAGTGCTAAATTTCCCCTTAAAGCCATACTTTTTTTCAATCGATGAAGGATTCAAGTTTCCAAAGGTAAACTTGAAACAAATGTTATTCTATTTCATTTCATACTTGCGTAGTTATAAACGCAATTAGTATTGAAGGCCCGAACGAAAGGAAAATGAAGATGAATATACCAATATACCAATGGTAAAATATTTAATTCGTTTGTAAAGCCAGAGGATCGAACCCCAGCGGTGGCTGAGGTACCAATGTATTATTCTGAAGAAGTTTGGATTTGTAATTGCTTACAACATTTGACATCCGAAACGTCTCTGTCGAGGTGGACATCTTATGTCCATGTTATGGCTATTGTATCATGTGCGAATCCACGCCAACAATTTGTGTTTTCGTTGGGCTCAACATTTTATGTTTATATCCGGACTAACCTTTGTATGTTCTAATCCGGACCAACATTTCATGTTCTAATCCGGACCAACATTTTATGTTCTGACCCGGACCAACATTTTATGTTGTGATCCAGACCAAGATTTCATTTTTAGATCCATGCCAACATTTTACGTCCTTATCCTTATACACACTTCATTCATGGCAGAACGTAGATTGTCCCCTTTGAGCTTTAAGCTGGTCAAACGTTTTTTTTATGATAGAGTTGTGTATGTCTGAACAAGGGTTGTAAATTTAAGTCTGCTTAACCCAAAACTTCAGTGTACCTCTTGTTCCCACAGCTATTGCATAAGAACTAGAAACCACTGTGGCACAAGGATGATTTACTAATATAAATATAATTAGCGGTTTATTTTTTTTTTGTAGTTTCTACCTTATATCATACAGAATGTATATTTTTCTTTGATAATGTTTCTCAAGTCTACTACTATATCAAGTTGTGTAACCAATCACGCATTTCGATATGAAGAAAGCGATTAACACTTGCACGTTGAAGTGGTCCAATATATTATAGAGTAGCAATATGGAAAATCACGGTCCTACCGCTTCTGTTTACAGATTAAATCTTCCCAATCTTGAAACGTAAAAACGGCTCATTGAATAGAAACTGTTTTGGCAAAAGTCGAAACTGACATTGAGGAACATTCACACCTATCGCCATAATGTATTTCATAGGCCGTGTCTATAGCTGTGTCTGCCCGAAGTTAGAGGTGAAATCGAAATCGAAAGACGAAGTTGCAATCATGTTTAATTTCAAAGCAAAGGGAAATCCATTCAAATAAATTTTGATGTTCAACTGTGGTCTGTTAACTGTTTAATTTTGTAAAAAAAAGTGATCGAATGTGAACGAGTTAACCCTTAGAGTGCTAAGGTAAATTTCTAAAAATAAATTATTTTGTCCTCTGCTTTCCAAAACCTTAAATGTCTGCTAACTCAGAGTAACAAACAGGTTAGATCACAGGCAAGCCGCTAATTTACTTGGCGGCTGGCCTGGATCTAATCTATTTATATAAGCATGAGGTCGGTTCCAGCACTTTAAGGGTCGACATAATCAGGTGTCATTTCAAAATTAAATTCAGATTTTGAAAGGTTCAACTGCTTCGACCTAATTTTCGGTAACTTATGCTTAATAAGCATTTATCGCTTGATCGGTTAACCCTCAACAAACTAAGCTTGTTTATTCCCTCAAAAACTATAAGCGTTCGCAGACGACTTTTGAAAAAAGAAGATATGTCGGATACACTTTTGATAAAGAAAGATAATTTTACTGGAAGATGAATCTTAAAGTTGCTTATTGTAGCAATTTCATCTTGTGCTATAACATTTACAAATCGTTGTCGCAACAGAACCATTTAATCCAAAAATAGTTTGGAGCTTGAAAGGGGGGGGGAGTTTAACACGTGGTTGTCAAGATAAAACAGTGTTTTACACCTTTTTAAGCATTAAAGCATTTAAAACACTACGAGGGAATCGAATATATAAATCAGAATCATATTCGTCAAATGCAATACCTTCAACAAGTACCCACAACACATGGGTGTGAGGCGATCGTAACTCGATTTGTTGCTTTAACTCGTGTGTGTCCCCTTCTTTCATTCGTTTAAATCCTAAAGGGATTGGAGGTAAATATATAAGTGTAGGTTATCTCTATATTTCAAACATCAATTCAAGTAGGTCTGTCGAACCCTTACTACAAACGACATCGCTCTGCTGGATTGAATTTGTCAAACGTGTTGTTTAGAAATTAACGAGAGCTAATATATTATCTTTAGTTATAACACACGTCTTCTACATGTTCAACACTTTCCTCCACAATGTGAAATATCAAATCATACAGGGGATTTCGATTTTTTACTTTTACTTATATATAAAAAAACTGAACATGCTTTCAAGTTTGATAATAGTGGCTAAAGAAGAAAAACCTTTCCCTCCAAATCTGAAGTCTATCGTGTGATAATAAAATGTATTTGACTATTTGCCCAAGTGACAGGTATATTGAGCTGAATTGAAAGAGTAAGACGTCTTTGAAAAAAACTCTTTTCAGAAAGTAAGAATTGATGTAAATGTCGAAACTGATGATAGAAGTTGAATCCACTGTTTTTATCCTACACATATTAATAAAAACAAGTTGCCTTTTAATACAATATATACGAAGTCGATTAACGTAAAACGCAAACGTCTATAATTTACGAGACACAGTCGAGTGATGTCTTATGTCCAATCCGTAAGAAAAGGCGCCATTGATACACTTTTAAGTTCATATCTATTCTATAAATGATGAAGAAAGGATAATTAAGGTCAGCAGCGATGCTTTAACCATTATAGTGCTGGAACTGACTTGCGTATGCAAACAAGTTGGATCTAGTCCAGCCGCCAAGTAAATTAGCAGCTGGTATGTAATATACTAGTATTCGCTTTGGTTCCCTGAGTATCTTTATTCGTCATCATTAAGCAGATATTTAAGGTTTTGGAAAGTAGACAACACAAAAATCTATCTTTAGATAATTATCCAGCATTCTAAGGGTGAACATTACAAATGCCGCTACTTGACCAATTAGTCGAACGTCGTTCACCCCAACGCATAGGATACGCTCGTCCTTGTCGAACAGCCACCACGTGGAAAGTCCTACGTTAACCCTTATAGCGCTTTAACCGACTTTATGCTTAAGCAAACAGGTTAGACCCAGTAAATTGGCGGTTGGCCTGTGATCTAACCGGTTTGCCACTCTGAGTATCTTTCTTCAACAGAATTAAGCAGATACTTAAAGCTAGGTAAAGCAGACGACAGGAAAATCTATTTTAAGAAAATTACCCAGCATTCAAAGGGTTAAGGATGGGACTGGCGTCGTTTTCCTGTTATAGGTAAAGTTATTAGTAAAGGTAGGTCGGAGATACAATCTAAACATCGAAATCAAACAATCGTAAAAAGTTTAAGTTCATATTAAACCTGTTTAAAACGTCGTGTATATGTTTTCGTTTTTATACCAAACCAGTCTAACACACCAACGACAAAAACGGGTAGCCAATATACAGGTATTTTGGGCGGTAACATGTCCGCCTTGGCATACAGAGTCCTGAGTTCAAGCTCTGGCTCTGCGACTGATCTTTCGCGCGATGAATGACACACTGCGATTTGATGTGTTCGCCTCATCACCGATCAGATATTTTCTAGTGGCAACTAGTGGCACTGAAGGAATAAAGTGCATAGCAGTTGAGGGAATTTGAGAAAATGATAGGAGCATGGAGGCTAATCGACCAAAACCAACATCTAATCATCTAACCATGTTTACTTGTTATCAGTTAAATACGATGTTCAACGACCATTCATTAAACGACACTAAATAAGCATGTGTAGTGCTTTGACGGATCACATATGAGAAGCAGTGTGTGGTGTGAGCTCTCCAACTATCAAACTGATGGTTAATAGAAGTCAAGAGTGAACACTCACTAATACCTCTACCTAGCGCTTACATGTTCCAGGATATGGCTTGTTTTCCCTAAAAATATCATACTATATCATCCTTTTAATTCATGTTATGAGGACCATCGGTAGTTGCGCCGAACGCAGGGGTATGAATGCATTAACATGGGAAAGAAAACAAGCATGAAATTTAGTTCGTCTGACAAGCTTAATCAATGTCTCAGAATTTCAGTACATATACAATAATATTTTCAGAGTGGTCACGTAATGGACTACACCCTTTTCACCGCCCTGTTAGAGGCAACTTTCCCAGGCTAATGTCCTATCGTACTTTTCTTTCATCCCTTCATTGTCATTCAAATAATGGTTCATTAAAATAAGCAGCTTGTTATTGGCTCAAACAGGGAGGCGTTTATGACAATACCTGTCATTAAAATAATTTGCTAGTACGATACTCAATTCGTTTATATGTCTGCGCACAAACTGGAAACATTAACATACTGTTGTCCTATAACATTCGTAAGCTGCACGTATCCAGTCATTCAACGGCCTTGCAAACTAAGGAATGAATCACACATTCAATCTTTCAATTCAATGCAATATATCAACTGCTCATTCTACCACAGAACAAGCCAATTGGGCTTAACCAACTACCAACGACATTTGACCAGTTTGTTACAGACGACTCAAACATTGATGGAAAAGGAGAAATTGCTCTTAACGAGCATTTTTTTCTTTCCCCACAACGTTTTAAGTCCTATCAGAAGATTATTTTTCAATTTCATCGCATTTTGAAATGTCGTTTTCAAACTCTTTCAATTTGGGACAGTCGTAAATTTGGCGTTTGGTAAAGGATTAACAGAGAGTCTAGCCATCGTGAAGTAAAGGCTATTTTGTGGGTACTCAATAGAACTGCAAGGACATGCCGATAATAAGAGTATCCTGAACTCTGGGATAAGAAAAACAAGCAACAAGCCCTTGAAATGAAAGTCTCCTCGTATCAAGGCTGCACCACACTATTACTCACGATTATAAATACCCCATTTAAACACAGACTTGCCTACGTATGGCTCATCATAAAGTGGCTGCATATAAAAGACTTATTTAAATGCCGTTTTTTATTGCAATAATGCATCGTTGATGGTTTGCATCAGCTAGTTAAAGCAATATCAAACTGCAACGCGAACCATTATAATATAGTGATAGGCACACACTGAACATTTTCTGACTGTCATAACCAAAAGGGTATCAATAACATGTTGCTAGATTTGGTAACATTAAGTTAAATTACAACAATTTCTCATTTGAGTTATAACGATGCTTGGTATAATCAGTGACAGTCCAGCCAGCACTTAAACAAAGGAAGAAAAAAGCGATCCGTTGAATATGACTATCGTCCATAACAGCATTATATATATATACAGTCTAACTTGTGTTAAGCAGCCACCCTTTTAAGCAGCCAACCTGCCTTAAACAGCCACTACAAATAGTCCCATTGTTAGATTTATAGTGTAATTCAATTTGTGTTAAGCAGCCAACCTCTCTTAAACAGCCAATTTACTCTGTCTCATAGGCTGGCCTCTTAACACAAGTTTGGCTGTACAGTGATGTCTCGTTAATCCGAACACGTCCGTTCCCAACAAAATCGCCGGATGACCGAATCACCTGGACTAATGAAGCAGAGCATGTTCTTATACACATTAAGACATAAACAGTCTGTATGCACGTGTATACTTATAACCCTTTAGCAAACGCCAAATTGTCGACCGTCCCAAATTGAAAAAATTCGCAGACGACATTTCAAAACGTGATGAAATTCAAAAATAAACTTCTGAAATGGCAGAAAATATTGTGGGAAAAGGAGAAATTGCTCGTCACGAGCAATTTCTCCTTTACCCGCAATGTTTCCAAAAGTTGTCTGCAACAAACTGGTCAAATAATTCCGTTCCCTTACAATTTCGTTCGGATTGCGAGACATCCGGATAATCGGGGTCCGGATAAACAAGGCTTCACTGTATATTCATTTGTAACCTATTCCATTCTGCTTGAATCCTTATACTTACTTGAACGATACATTTTCTGAGCACCATATACTGACAACTCTTGTAAAAGGAAATGAATGGTCTTGGATGAACAATTGCAATAAACTCTTTCAAAACACTGATTTTATCACTTATTCAACGAACAAATAATTTGGTTCATTTGCTGCAGTAATAGTAAAACATTACTGTGAAAAAATCAAAATATTGCTCCGAATGAGCAATTTATCCTTTTGTCACAGTGGTTCCACTAAATAACACAAACAAAATGTATTTTTCTAGTTGATCAGAAACACATTCACCTTAACTGCTTTCTCAAGTATACCCAGTTACCTCATTGACTGCGAAAACAACTTTAAAATTCATTATCGCAAAAGGATAAAATGTTCCAATTAAACTATTTGACGTCTTTCACAATGATTATATATCAGACATATCTATGAAAATAATCTGTTTTCTTTTAAAAAAAATATATCGTCGGCTTTTGCTTTTGAATTGGACTAGTTCCAAATTGTTAGAGGAATGGGGTGAAACACTTTAACGCTTATAGTGCTGGAACCGACTTAATACTTATATGCAAACAGGTTAGACCCAGGCCATCCGCCAAGTAGATTGGCGACTGGCCTATGATCTAACATGTTTGCTACACCATGTCCATGTATCTGTCCTCATCAAATTTAAGCAACTATTCAAGGTTTTGGTTTAAGACGACACAAAACCCTTTTTTTAAGAAAATTACCCAGCATTCTAAGGGTTAAGCGGCTAATCAAAGTAAACAAACTGTTGCCTATGTTTTGGGCTGGCGCGGACCAATCTGGGCCAGTGGATTAGATCTTGCCATAGAGCCACCCTTGTCGGTTCGGTGAATGAAAGTCTGTCACTATGAATATTAAGTGTTCGAGAACAAACGGGGATATGTGTGTATTTATTATAGTAATACCTATGCAAAGAGCCAAGTGCGACGTATCCCCATTCAATCGACTGAAATAACCCAATGCATAGCCCCGGATTTCACATCTAGTCTGACAGATTTCTGTTTTGAAGTCCGTCGGTTAACACCTTACCTTATCTGGGATCTTTCGACTGGTTCGAATTGACAGGAGCCATAGACGCAAACTATCATGTATAGTGCTGGAACATTATTGATGCTTATGCAAATAGTTAAGACCCAAACCAGCCGCCAAGAAAATTGGATATAGAAAATAAGGGTATTAGTTAATTACGCACATACGTACGTTTGACGTCTCTAAAGAGCTATTGCAAAGTTTGGTTTCGGTGAGAAATGCATTATGCATTAAAGTTATAAGAGCTAGATTGAAGTTATAAAGGGAATTAAGAATATTACAGCGGTAGCCGCATCTTCTATAGCTTCTGATAATTGTTTAACAAATTTCAACACACCGTTTTTATCGACGTCAGCTAGCAGACTTCTTCCACGCACAAGTACAGTTGTTTTGTGGTAAGATATAAAAGAATCATGTACTACTGGGATCATTAAATATAGAAATATGTCTTAAAATCTGCCAAAGCCGGGGTTCAGAATTCGGTAAAGCTAGAAAAGTATGAGACGTTATTGATATTGAAAATGCGTGCGTCTATATTCATTAGGTGTCGAGGCAACTGAAGTCTTATCGAACAGCGATTTCGTATAAAGTTCACAGCCTACTCTACGCTTCAGAAATCACCGAGTGTTTTTTCTCTCTAAATGTACATTGTAGTTAATTCATATTTAAAATATCAATGGAGAGGGGCTGAATACCCTTATTGCTTACAGGGGTATTGTTAAAACGAACATAGATTTATCTTTAATTTTGTAAACGATTGCATATTCTTATTGAGATGGCATTACAGATCAGCTAGTGAGGAAACATAACGCTCCAGATTAGCCACGACAAGCCCTGCCACGATCAACTCATGGTACCTTCCCAAGTCAGCTCATTGCGAAACATATCGCTTTTAGCAGGACTCTACAAAAGAGTTGGAAAGTACTTTGTTCTGTTCTGAGTGAAACGTTTCATTCTTATTAAAGGTGCTCAGCCGAAATAATAACTGCGCGTTAACTGGTTTTGATTCAATTATATGTTACCTTCCATTGTCTGCCATTCGAGATGTTAGTGTTGACAAGACTCCAGATAGGTGTGCAAAAAATACGTTTTACAAGACTCTCATTCACCAACGCCAGAACTATTCCTTTTGTATTGATTTGCGCAATCTATGCTGGTATGGGTTTTTCTCATTCAACATTCCGTCAACAGTATATCGCTTGACAAGTACTTTTAAGAAACGTCTTATGAACATTAAAGTAACATGGTCTATCTTCTAAAACAGAGTGTAACCAATCAGATGCGATGAACCAGTCTATTGCTCTTTTCATCATTCAACCTTGGTTTTTCCCCTGTGTAATACAAACATTGTAATACCTATGAAGGGTTGTTTTCTATTTTGTCGTTTAGGGTTGTTCATGCCGTGTAGCTTGTTGAACGCGTCCCCATTGTCTAGAGCTGCTCATTCACAAAACTACTCGACATAAGTGACAGGTTGGTTTTCAATCAGTAAAAAACGACCATCTACAGTGCGGGCATGCCAAAAACAAACAACGAGTCAAGAAAACAGCCGGTTCTTTCATACTATAGAAGCTATTTAATCGAAACCTGGGAAATGTCATAGATTGTTAGTTTTATAGAAAACTATTGCTGAACTTAACGAATGGTAAAACTAATTAAAGCGTGTTTACAATCTGCTTTAATATGATTTTCTGTTAAAACAGATGAGATGTCACTGTTGGAAAGGGGAGAATTGACTTGTCCCTGAATTGTATTGATATAGGTACAATTCTAAAATCGCTCTGGTTATAACCTGTCCCTTAACTATACTTAACTTCATCTCATCACCTCTGCTGTAGATGATTTCAGAAATCATAAGGACAAAGAGATAAATATCTCCTAATGAGGTATTTATCATTTTGCCATAATAACTTCTACCCAATATCATAACATCAATGTACATTTTTTATCCCGATTCCTGTCGGTTATTGATGCTTTTTGTTTTGATCAGTCACACACTTCCATATGGGGGGCTATCTAAAGTTTATTCCTAACCGCCTTACTGAAAATCGTTCAGATTATATATAGCATCAACACAGGGCGACTTGTTTAGAATGTCAATGGAAAAACGACCCAGCTTATACACCTTTGCACAAATATGCAATCCTCCCCGAAATCTTCCCTTTAGACAACACGTTTCTTTTATACCATGGAAGTAGCATATCCGATGAAAAAAGCAAATTTGATTCGTACGAACAGTTCACAAAGACCCTAACCCTTATGGTGCTGGAACTTTCTTCATGCTTGTGCAAACAATTAAGATCCAGGCCAGCCGCGGCCCGTGATCAAACCTGTCTGCTACTCTAGGTATCTTTCCTAAAAAGATTAAGCAGATACTTAAGGGGTTGGGAAGCAGACGACACAAAAATCTTTTTTCTAAAACATACCCAGCATTCTAGTTCCACCCAACAACAATTAGATGTTAGTTTCATTTAGTTTCTTTCACCAAATTTTACTGTGACCAATCCACAAAGAAAGGTACTTGCAGGTCATTCCTACATCATGAACCAAAAGCCGTAGAAATGAAACTGATTTACTGTTGATGCAATGGAAACATTCAACAATGGAAACAAAAACCCATTCGTACACACCGACAGGCGGTTGTGCCAGGACTGTACGTAACCCAATACCAAATAAGGGGGAGCGGCGCCAGGCTGCTCTTTAAGTCGGCCATAGTTTCAACAACCAAGCCAAATGTCAACGTTTGAGTGCTGAAAAGTAGACGGCTTCGTTCTGGATATAGAGACAGTCAGTCAGATAGCGCTGACGAGCCGAACCGCTACACTGATCCTTGGTAACCTGTTATTTTACTAATTGAGCCTTTACACGGGAAAGGTTGGCTATGCTGAACCCTAAGAATGCTGGCTTTTTATTTAAATAGATTTTCGTGTCGTATGTTTTCAAAACCCTTATATTTCTACTTAATTTTGTTAAGGAGCGATACCCAGAGTACCAAACAGGTTAGATCACAGGCCAGCCGCCAATTTACTTGGCGGCTGGCCTGGATCTAACATGTTTGCATAAGCATGGAGTCAGTTCCATTACTATAAGGGTCAATGCACCAGCTTAACAGATTGTTATTGGCACGTGTATAACCCTTGTACATTGTCAGTTTTGCATACAAGATGGCGCCTAGCTAACTAAAGGGGCCACTTTATTCTTAGAATAAAACTGAATCGTGTTATTATAAATGGAAAGCATAGACATAGACATAGACTAAGGTTAAGAAATAATTTTCTTGACCATAAATTTCATATCTGCTTCATCCTAATGATAATTACGCAATACTGTGCTGCCTATATCAGCTTTAGTATGATTAACACAGTAAGTATATAAACATCGAAATTAGTCCTACAAACAGTCTTTTATTCGAAGGTATGTGCTTCTTATTAGCAAGTATGTGGGGAAAAATGGCACCAAACCTAGCAGCGATTGTTAACTTCTATTTTATATGTTCTTTAATTGATTAGAAACATGTTATTTCGTTCGAGATTACGATCCCGTACTATCTTTATTGTATCTTCATAGAATTATTAGAGTTGTCTTTTTAAAACATTGTGCGTTTGGTAAATTGCATATTTTGCTACTGAATGCCTAATTGATTTGTGTTAAATTCATTTGGACAATTATTGTTTAATTGTATGTACATATGTTAATAAATGTAATTGTTTATATATACAATGTAATGGACGATGAGCATTGCCATGCTCAAGTCCGATTTCGAAATAAAATTTATGTTATGTTATGTTCATTAAATAGTAAAACTGTAAATGTGAAAACGTGAACCTTCCTTGTAAAATAACCGAAACTCGCTTGACACTGTCATCGACTCAAACTAGACCGATTGTTGTGAAATGAGACATCCTCATTCGACATTTGATGCCTAAAAAAAGACACAACCCACTTATTGACATTCAAACATCGTCGTCACCTTGTTGTAAAGAACAGCGATATGTGTCAGTAAACGCTTTACAACACAACAAGCGTTTTGTTTTAACGTATGTGATTGAAAAGTTTGCAGATATAATTCAAAAACTAAGCCCATTTCTAATGCAGTATTAACAAATAATATATTCCTATGAAAAGGAAATATTTCTTCTCTTTACAACAACAATCATTTCAAATTTCGTTTGTAGCAAGCGTTGAATACGAAATCTGTTTTGTTTTGTAAATAGATTAATTTTAAGTACTCTATCAATCATTTTACTTTGTATATACAACCGTGTTGTCCTTGAATAGCTACGAACATTCACAGTTCGTTACAAATATGTTATTGAAATGAAAGCTGGTGCAAAGGATGCACTTGCCTACATTTAAATACGAGCATATGTTTGAACAACTGCCCTTCTAGCTGTTTGGTCGTTCATCGTTCCAATTGCCATCTGCTCGAAGCAATGCTATTTCGTTTCACTCCTCCAACAACGTTTTTAGCTTTTTGCAGCAGTCGAAATTCAAACGTTAATTTCTTTGCTGCATATCACTTACATGCTACTGTATAAAAAGACTATATATCCGATAAAGTTATTGTCGAGTTTCAGGTTGTTTTATTTGTACCTGAATGTTTGTGTTTTGTTTTCACATTTTACGAGCACTGACTGTGTCCCAGTCAACACTGGGGATGTTTTGGCGGTTTGGTGCCCGACTTTTGACGCGTCAATATGACAGATTGACAGATTGTGAAAAAATACATTTATACACTCTAATAAAAACTATCAGGGGAACAAGTGGGTGCAACGTGAAAGTATGCATAGTATAACTGGCAGTCCAGTTGTCAATGGTCAGATAGGACATTTTGATAGACAATGAATTTGTCCCTTTTAAGATATTTTCTTCACAGAAGAGCTTCAACAGTGGCATTGTGGCTGTGATCTTTGATTTGAGACCGCGAACTCCTTGTTTTATCCACTTCAGTGCATATTCTAATACTCTTGAGCAGATTCCAATCGAACATTACCAATGACCATTTACATATTCGTATCGCAAAATCAACAAACTAAAGGCAACCGGCTGTGTGAATGCATGTGTATGCATACAAACGTGCGTGAAGATGTGCATGCATGTGTATGTTCTCAAATAAAAATTAAGCCCACATTTTGATAATGCCGGCAACAAATGCGTATCACTTAACTGACCTTTTTCATTCACTAAAGTCACTCGTTCTCCCGCCATTTCCACAGCGGTGAAGATCCGTAACCTTTGAGCGCATCTATCATTAGTCGATACTTTACAATAAAGTAAAAATGTGAAAATGCCACATCGGTGTTCGAACAAAAATACTGACTTGGTGGGATTTCAAATGGAGCGCATTGTAAACGTGGATGAACGAAATTATACAATAGATTGGAATGAGAAAAGTATTCCACTTTAAACTTCATCGAGACCATTCTATTGAGTATTCAAACTATAAGGATTTTGTGCTGAGTAGAGACAAGCAAGAGAAACAAACTTTTCACCTAGGCCTCTATTTTAGTCAAACTTGATCAGAGGCTATGTATAAAATAAACATATTTCATGTAGTGCCAATCTTTAACATTGCAATGCTGCTGCATTCAATCATTGCATGTCAGAAATACTAATGGTGGGAATGGGTAAAGAGTCCCTTCTTTTCGTTGTGTTGTGTACGTACGAGACGCTAGTCATTGTAAAATAATGAAGTCATCAATTATGCGTAATACGGCTTTAATTGATGAACCCTTGTTTAAAAGGTAATTGATGACACAAACAATTGATATTCATCTTAGAATTGTAATCAGCAAAAGGTATCTTTAACTTCTGTAAAACATTTGCTGCAAATAACGTTCAATTGTCATGTATATAAGGAACACTCATTCAGTAATAAACGTTTTGCAGTTGGGGTTATTGACTTTAAAAGAATTGTGGCTATATAAGAATTCGTTAAACGCAATTCCTAGTACGTATTATCCATATTACTAGTTTCGTTGAAACTATGATGAACGTCTTTGCGATGATAGGCTAATTCAGTAGCGCACAATGCCTTCAATTGGACGTGGCCTTGCAATTTGCGAATGCATGTCCTGGCAGCACATTCTGTTCCGAGATGTTACAAGATATTACTATGCCAACGTAAGACAATTCATAAAATAAGGATTCGAACGTCGTGTTTATACATTGCGTTAATAGTTTCTAGCATCAAACATGTCTTGGTGAACTTTTGAAGAGACAGCTCGGGAAACTATTGCGAAAAAAGTAAGAAGTTATTCGAAATGACAATTTCAACTGTTGTTGCCATGATTTCTAAACAATAATACAGTTGAATAGTAGTTGTGTTCAAACTGTTGTCGTATGCTGATACAATAAACTTGGGTAACACACTACATTACACATGGATGGACAAACGTCGTCTGATTTAGAACAAATCGTCGAGTTGGGTACCTACTAGGGCATGGTAAAACGTTTCAAACCTCATGACAATTCAACATGAAGATGTAAACACTCAAGTACACTACTGTTACATATTAACTTATTTATTCATGTATTTATCTATTTAAGTCTCATCATTTGTACGTAGACTAAATAAATATACCACTTCTAAAATATAAAACATTTAGTACGAATGACTCCCTAATTAGGGATATAAGAGTCTGGTAAACTCTTTAAATAATTAAATGTACTTCCCTGACAGTTAGGTTGTTTATCTATAGAGATATTTAAGAAAATTGCAAAAACACGAGATAGATCCAATACCCACAACCAAGCACAAGACCAGGCTTATGATTGTTTGAGGCCACCATATCAGTATGTATCTTAATTGAGCTATAAAATACCTAAATTTTGATAAGGTGGTTTTAAGAATAGACAAAACACATTTACACAGTGGGTTGGAAGCAAAACACTCATGTATAACCCGACATATATAATTATGACTGGAGATGGTCTCTGTTCAGGTTGTTCCGAATCTAGGACATGACGTGATAGGACAATTTTAACCTTCTAGATCGGATGCGTTTAGTCTTTTTGTTCTATTATTAATTCAGTACAATACGATCGTATTCATTTTTATTTTCGAGCGCGAACAAATAAAACAAAACGAATCGTGTGTTTTCATCCATTCACGAAAAGGTGATCTACGGTTCAACGGTTGTGATCAAAGCATTCCGAATATTGATTAAATCATGTCACGTGATATAAACCGCAAAATAAACGCGCCCCGTCCGCCATTACTTTTTGAGTTCATTCATAAGTAGCACGAGGCTTTAGTATGTCTCATTGACCGTTTATGAATTGTTCATCCTCTTATACGAGGGGTCAAGCACTCCAATACGGCCGTATATCAAACAAATGGGAGACGAGGGGAAAACACAATCAGTTTATTTTATTGCCAAATCAATACAAAGGGAGAAGTAAAGCTTTTAATACCTCGTAGTTGGCAGAGATTTTCCCCTTTACCTTTACATAAATGTACTTCAATAAATGATGGCGGAGAATATGGAAATACGTCAGCCTACTTACTACACGTGTTTGTCGAAGATGACACTGTTCGCTTTAATAGTATCATATTTAGTGATTTACGAAAAATTAGTGTTTCTAAATGGACAGTGCTTGCTTACATAGACACAACTTGGTATGGGCAAACTTAACAACGACTGATCCGTCTTTTCATATAACACAGAGTTAATTTCACGTTATGAGTTGTCAACACATTTCTTAAAGCTCTAGTTAGAAGACGACTTTTCTAGGCTTACGCCTTTCTATTCCTTTAGAAATTGTGTAAAGTTGCGAAATGATACTTCTAAACTTCTAATGTATTCCTTTTTCAAAAAGTTTATGAAGTAGAATCCTATCAAAGATGCATCAAAAGTATGTATTTCGGGGTTACATAGTCGACTCTAATGGTGTCTGAACACAATTTCTCATAATGGTAGATTACTTTAGAAGCTACTGTGGCGAAATGACAGACCGCTTGCCAGCTTGTGTGTTAAATTTGGACAAGTTCCAATATATACCTACACACAAAAGGACGTTCAAAAGTGTTCAACATTTATCAGAATCCTTTTTAATTTTATGTTTGAACGAAACACGCCATTATCCTAACATCGGGGGCAATTGGGGATGAATTTGTTCTGCTTATTGCGTTAAACTTTGATCAACGTAAACAATTATTCTATCATTTATTGGCCATATGCACATAAAGTGCCGATATGCCTAATGAAGATTTTGAGTTTTTGATGTTTTTATAACTACGACATTTTGAAAATATGTCTGTCCTTTTTAAATCAAATAGGGATTCGTCTTTAAACACGGACTGGCCTCTGAGTTTTGATGCGTTCCATTAGACAGAGTACCTAGAGAACCAAGATGGAAAGTTATTTATGTTATTGGTTGTTGGTTCATTGTTTTTGTTGTTTTGTTTTCGTATTTTATTCAAGATCTCTCATTGAGATGTAACAATATGCAAGTTCCAGGTTAGGGGATTGGTTAGAATTTATGAAAAATATAAGATCTTTGTGTCACAGCATTAAAGTGTAACCAGCGTTAAGGCTCCACAACATCTTTGACAAATGATTTCTCACACAATTTATAAACATATCAGGCAATCATACGAACATGTAATCATGTGCCAGGGCATTTTCTTGTTATCTAACAGGGCCCCATGAAATCATGCAGTTTTCCCAAAACTTCAAAGTCAAACCAGCCCTTTGGTTACCAAATTTAGCAATTTCATCGACAACATATCCCAAAGTGAACAGGCTAAGGCCTCTTCCCAATTTAAAGGGGAAAATGTGTGCTATCACACCTTTCTGCAGGTACAAACTGAATCTGTCTATGTAAGCTTGGTAGTTTACAGCAGCGACTGACATTGATATATAGATACAATAACGTCATCGAATTTTTCAAAACGGCATTGTCTTCGAAACCTTGACTAAGCAACTGTTCTTTCAAAATGTTCGATAAAATCATTGCGGTAAAACCAATTGACTTTTCAATATTAAATGAGTGTTCAAAATCAACTGCCTTGGAAAGAATATTGGTAAGGAAATACCAAGAAAATGATCATGTGTACCGAAAGTCACACCATCCCTCTGAAATAACGATACATTACTTTTGATTCAACAAGTCAACATTTTTAATCACAAAATTGGACGCAGTTCAAATTCGACCAGTGTATAAAAAGGGTGAGTATTCGGCCGATTGATTTTCATTGAGGAGATCGATAGTCGATCAATGCTTGTGTACGTACACCCTGGGACATTTTTGACACGTGGGATTTCGGTTTATTGGCAGTAAGAGAATTCTGATTGACACGGGGGTTGGGGTGGAGGGGTGGTGGTAGTAGCGATTTAACTCTTTCACCTTACCCAAATTGAGAGCAAATACAGGCGACAAAAACCTACAAGAAAATAACCAAATTGCAAGTATGGTATCTATCCAGTAAAAGAAAATGAAATAAATTATTCATGATATATTTGACATTTGCTGCTTCTCCCAAATTGGATCAGTCACAAATTCATTTATGAAAATGGGTTGACGTGACAGAAAGAAAGGAAGTTTTGCAAATGCTTTGGAAGTTCCTCGTGTTTAGGTAGAGCCAAAATAGCGTATCATTGTCAACTGAATAACTGGTATACAATCTTTACTCTCGGACATCCAAGTTAAATGTCTTGTTGAGTGAGTGCTTGCCTGGCAATATGAGCATTCCATGTACAGGATTGTACGTGAAGAATATAACGTTCACAGCGGGTAACTGTGTGTCAAAATGTGAAATGCGATTAACCGTTCCTCTTTTACAAACGACTTCTAATAACTTTCGATCCGACAAAAGTTGGAAACGGTATGACTCAACATAAATTCACCCAACGCAAGCAAAATCTTTTTTTGTTAGTTTTTGTCATTTTATGACATATTTCATCCTTACTTTCAAAGTGATTATTGGCTAACCTTTCACTTCATTCTACTGTACTTTGAAATTAAAATGATTTCATCTCGCGATGATGTTTTACTTGCCAGTAATCGGCTGAAAACCTTCCAAAAGTCGAACGATGAGGGACAAGCACACAATTTCGAGACAACAGCGGACTGTGTTGTTGGAATTACATAATAACAAGACTCGGAAAGACTGCCTTACCCAATTATAGAAATTATTCAAAAAGGAATCCGTGGAAATACATTGGTATTCATTGAGTGGACCTAAAGTCATTCGATCTCTGTCGAATCCTATCCATTCATTTGAGCTTATCTTAAGTGACCAAGAAAAAGGAACAAGCGAGCATTAGACTAATATACATTAAAAGGGGTCGCTTAGAACAAAATCGACATAACTTGTGGATTCACCGCCTTTCTACGACGTTTCTCTATGAATGGCGATTCATTAGGTCTTATCGACTAAAGATTAATCACAACCGAAATATTGGCCGTACGTTCTAGAGTTTGACCCCGGGATTTATAATGAATGCAACCTTCTTAAATAGGAAAGCAAATTCTTATACCCTGATCTTCTTGTTCTTTTCTCGCTTATACATTAATTTGATATTTATGTATCTATTCCTCTCTATAAAAAGTTCTTTAGTCTTATACATGTAAGTCGACGAATAGGTACCTAACTTGTGATAAGTTTGATCAATAGGTACCAAACGTGTGCTAAGTTTGATCAATAGGTACCTAACGTGTGCTAAGTTTGATCAATAGGTACCTAACGTGTGCTAAGTTTGATCAATAGGTACCTAACGTGTGCTAAGTTTGATCAATAGGTCCCTAACGTGTGCTAAGTTTGATCAATAGGTACCTAACGTGTTCAACGTTTGATCAATAGGTACCTAGCGTGTGCAACGTTTGATCAATATGTACCTAACGTGTGCTAAGTTTGATCAATAGGAACCTAACGTGTGCTAAGTTTGATCAATAGGTACCTAACGTGTGCTAAGTTTGATCAATAGGTACCTAACGTGTGCTAAGTTTGATCAATAGGTACCTAACGTGTGCTGAGTTTGATCAATAGGTCCCTAACGTGTGCTAAGTTTGATCGATAGGTACCTAACGTGTGCTAAGTTTGATAAATAGGTACCTAACGTGTGCTAAGTTTGATCAATAGGTACCTTACTTGTGCTAAGTTTGATCAATAGGTACCTAACGTGTGCTAAGTTTGATCAGTAGGTACCTAACATGTGCTAAGTTTGATCAATAGGTACCTAACGTGTGCTACGTTTGATCAATAGGTACATAACGTGTGCTAAGTTTGATCAATAGGTACCTAACATGTGCTAAGTTTGATCAATACAATCACACTTACTACAAAGTTCCTTCACCGAGAGCAAAATAACTGAAGCAAATCGTAAATCGCACCACACCATAGATGATAAACCCCAGAACAAAAATAACAAAAACATTGAAAATCATTATGACAAAAGATGAAATGCTTTACGACGGGTAGCCTTCTCTGCAACAAGGAATCTAGCTTTACAACTTCCTCATCATGTCGGAATTTCAAAGCAATGGCAAATTTATTTAACTTTAATTAATTGCATCTGTTTATGGTTTCGACTTGGACCACCTCGGACAATTCATTGCAGGGCTATGATAGGGTAACAAAGGCGAACGGGTCGAGTCACCTGTCAAATCTCCGAAGAGGTAAGAAGGCGATTTTTAATTGATTCCTCTCCTGACATACATCCCCCCTACCAACATAAAAAAACGTGACGTCGCCATACACTCAAAAGGTAATATCGTCTTCATCAACCCTTATAGTGCTGGATTCGATTTCATGCTTTGCAAACAGGTTAGATCACAGGCCAGCCGCCAAGTAACTTGGCGGCCGGCCTGTGATCTAACCTGTTTGCTACTCTGAGTATCTTTCCTCAACAAAATTGAGTATATATTTACGGGTCTATGGAAAGTAAACGACACAGACATCTATTTTTTGAAAATAACCCAGCATTTTAATGGTTAACAATGCTAGAGACACGACATCTTGGGTGTTAAGCGATTGAAAAAGTGGCTGTCATTCCACGGACGATCCCATGTCTTCAGCAATTGGACGCATGTTTTCTTCTATCAAACGCATGGCGACCTCATGTGTTCGAAGAAATGGACGCCTGTTGCCTTTTACTATCACACACATTTCTCTTAAAAGATACTAGCATTCTAGCAAATCTTTATAGTTTCGTGCAGAATCAATCGGTCCGTTCGAAACATCCTTCCTAATCGAGAATATTTAGCGCTATGCTTTTGATAGCAACAATGATTGCTTCAAAAGCATTTCCCCGCTATATTAAGATTTCTGGCTTGTTGGTGGTGGGGAAAGGTCACGCGCAAATAACTTGCAAACAGGAATCGGTCAATCAGAAAACGCGAAGGTTGGACGAACTTGAATATCGATGGAAATAAACCGTTGATGTGAATGAATTAGACAGCAAAGAAGATTGATATGACACAATAACGCAAAAAAGAGAAAATATGTATTGAGCTAATACTATAGATATTGGACAGACTGGTTATTAGCTGATCAATCGAAGTACTTTGTTGTTATGCTAAATTTGATTGAAAAGAATATGTTGATAAGAGAGACAGAACGACAATCTATGTCCCTAACCGAAAGGTACTTTATTCTTTCGTTACGAGCCACTTGTAATTCATCATTGTACACATGTGACTTTTGCACCTAAAGTTATTATATCGTACCTTTTAAAGTACGCTTGAACGTGTCATAGTATAAGTCGTGGGAGCACTGTCTCGTTGTCCACATCTATACTACTGCTTATACACGAGTTACTAGAAAAAAAACCTTTAAAAACGCCACTGTTTTCAGAACCAGAGTACTAGAGGATATGTACAGTAATATCACGTTAATACGAACACGTCCGTTCCCAACGAAATTTCTAGATTAACGAATAATCCGGACTAATGAAGCAGGGCCTGGTCTTATACATATTTAGACATAAACGGTTCACATGCACGTGTATAGTTATAAACCTTTACCAAACACCAAATTTTCGACCGTCCCAAATTGAAAGAGTTTGATACGACATTTCAAAACGTAATGAAATTCAAAATTAATTTTCTCATATGGCAAAAAACATTCTGGGTCAAGGAGAAATTGCTCGTCACTAGCAATTTCTCCTTTACCCACAATGTTTTCAAGAGTCGTCTGCAACCAACTGGTCAAATGTCGTTATGTTCGGTAATTGGTTAACCATATCACTGCATCACAATTTCGTTTGGATTGCGAGACATCCGGGTAATCGGGGTCCTGATAAACGAGGCTTTATTCGTTTTTACAATACTGCCACACATATGTTCTAGGGGACGTTTTGTTCTTGCATCAGATTGTTAATGGTTGACGCTTTCGATACGAGACTGTTCTTCATTTTTCGTTTCACTAGTCAACTCGATCACCAACATTTAGTCATCTAGCAATCGTCTTATCTGGTGCAACTGTTGGATCCCCCAATGTTTATTTATTTTGTTCCACGTATATATATTCCGTTGGATATCAAAATGCGTGAACTTTGCCCATTATCGGACGTATATGTAAATTCGAAATTGTAAAATTGGATAACACACACCAATTATTGCAGTTAATACCGCGTAAAAACGTATAAATCAAATTGATGAACTTGAACAATAGACTCGAGCGCACCTGTTGATGTCAAATTAACCAATCACCCCATATGTACCCATCTTGACTATTCATTCCTGATTGTCCAACATTTAGAATTTGAATTGTAATCCTTTACTCCTTAAAACCAAGGCCTTGTGCATTTGTAACTCCATCCTCAAGAAACCGTTGTAACTAAAGAAGATATTGCATGACCAAAACAATGTCTGCTTTTGTCACAATGGATCCTTAGCAATGTTATTAAAACAACAGGATTACCGGGAAAACACTGTTGTGAAGGTAAAACTGATGCTTGTTTTCGAAGTTAAACGAAAAAAAAAGAAAAAAGTTAAAACGAAATCGTAAAATTAATAGAAGTCCACATCCTTAACAACAAAACTAATGGATGAGGATCAAATCGACACTTCTAGTGTCACTTGTTAGCGCCCGGTCGTAACCCTTTACCAAACGCCAATTTTTCGACTATCCCAAATTGAAAGAGTTCGCAGACGACGTTTCATAATATGTTGAAATCGTTAAATAATCATCTGATAGGGTAGAAAACATTGTGGGAAAAGGAGAAAATGCTCGTTACGAGCAATTTCTCCTTTTCCTTCAATGTTTTCCAGAGTCGTCTGCAACAAACCGGTCAAATGTCGTTATTGTTTAGTAATGGGTTAATGACCTTTTGCTATGAAATGATATACACCACTAACGTGGATTGACGTACATGTACATCTAAACATATAGATATCGAATAATACAGTAACGCAATAGTGTTTGTCGACAGGAGTGAAAAGACCTTCGTAAATGACCCGGCTACCAACTCATGTCTACAACTCATAAGCACAAGTAGATATAAGCATGGCATACACCAGCAAAAGGCATTTCGAAGATATAAAATTACGAAAGTGTTGATGTAAATGTTCGATTTGCCATTTGATTATCGATGACCCGGTCTTGTTTACTCTGGCGTAATAAGCGTTTGTATAAAGGTCTAACACGCAGGTTGAGAGAGACGTACGATGGAGTGTACGTGTCTATTTACACGTGCGTTAGGACAAACTAAACCTTTCGCAATTACAGACTAACATTAAGCGATTGAAAGAAATTGATTTAATCCACTTTCCCCAAGTTTAGATATTTGGATTGCAACGCATTGACAATATTAGCAGAATGAAATTACATATTGTACAAGGTACGAAAAATAACATTTTCTTCATGAGAAATGTTAGAAACCTTTGTGACAGTTGAGGAATATTGCTCGAAAAAAATAACAAATCCTATTGTTATATTGGTTTCTTTATTTGTGTGATGAATCTGTGTTAAAGTAAATAAATGCTGATAAAGGTGTTTGAAGATTTGTCAAACATGGCGTTAAGTTTATAATTACGTTATTTAATATAAGATAAAAGGATACGTTTATTAAACATTCGGTTTTTATTTAAGTTCACATCCGTAACGAAAGGTGATTTTAATTAAATTCATTCTAAATATAACAGGTTCATTCACTTTCTTCTTGATTCTGCTGGCGCGATAGACCTCGTATACTCATTTTAACACACCTGGTGGCAATTTGACATAATTGGGATAACAATGACATGCCATTTTATTTGATTGAGTTTGCAATTTTCGTTTATCTTACGTGTTATCTTACAATTTGAAGCGGGAAAGCCATTTGACCATGGTAAAGAAGGGGGGATTTGCAAATTCTGATGTGAAGTCCTAAGCATAGAGCTTTTCCAACACCACTTTTAAGATAATTCTCCAATTTACTATCAAAGTTGAACGCACACATAGCAGACAAATCAGGAACACTAAACAGACTGAGTAATTGTTACTCAAATCAAAGTTGTAAAACGTTCAAAAGGAACGAATATGCCTTTTGAAATGCCCATCTTCGTACAAAAATATCGTTTTTATGTACGTATGTCTATACAGGCGAATCATGGTTAATCCAAGTCGATGCGACTTTTTAGGTGTTTTTTTTTTTCGGATAAGGAATTGCTTAGTACGCCATAATGGAAGTTCACCCTACGTGTTTAAGAAACAAAATAAAGTTGTGTTCTGTTTCGTTTTCAACGAACAATTCCTGCTTTTGTCACAATACAATAGTCGTTACATGTCAATAGAATCATAATCATTTCAGACTCTTATAACTGAAATCAGTTTTTGCTGCGAAATTAAAGAAATGTTGTAACTCAATAAAATGGAATTGGTTTATCAATGTCTCGAATCCGGGATAAAGGAAAGAAAATGCGTTTGATTAAACCTGAAATCCACAACACCAATCTCATCGTGTCTGTTGTAGAAGACTATGACATATGGATAACTTACTTCCAGTGAGAGCAGTGTATGCTTTTATTACAACAATTTCTACACAATACAACACAGAAAATCTAATTCATTTGTTTTTATGTACATGTATTCATCTGTGTAAGCTTTCATTTAAGACAAGTCACACTTCCCCATAATGGTAAATATATTATTGAAAGGTAAATACAAAGAAAAATGAGTAGTCTATTGTTGATTAATTGACAATTATGATTGACGAGCATGACCTATTTAATTGTCCCTCAACCTAATTGCTTTGTATACAATACAAGTCGCATCAAACTGAATTGTTCATTTAAACCCCAAAACAATAAAGTTTTTGCTTAACCGTATTTCGATCGCCATTGATGTTTTAAAATCTTTTAACGTTTCGAGTAGCGTTACATCTGATCAAAACCATGATGAATATTGCAGTGTTCAGAAATCCAAGACAAAACTCCTTTATCAGTGAAGGACTTTGTAAAGGGTTATACAATATCCCTGCTTTTTTATTTCATTAACAATTCGATTTGATTTTATGAACGGTGAACGTAGCTCGACTCTTTTGTGTTATCACATTTAATAAATCAAGTAGTTGGCGACACCTGCATGTACATCATAGCGATATGGATCACATGTTAATAATCCCTTACTTCATAATACCTCACTTTACGGCACCTGTCTTAGAATACTCTTAGAAATTGTCGTGAAAAAAAGATGACTTGTTCATGATTGAATTGTGGTAATGATTGATACTCAATACCATGAATGTAATATATTTGTTATAATGTTTACCCTTATAGGCAAGGGATAGACTTCGTGCTTATGCAAACAGGTTGGATCTAGGCCAGCCGCCAAGGAAGTTGGCGGCTGGCCTGTGATCTAACCTGTTCGCTTCTCTGAGTATATTTCTTCATCAAAATTGAGCGGACATTTAAGGTTTTGACAGGCGGAAGACACAAAAATCGATTTTTAGAAAATTACCCAGCATTCTTAAGATTTAATGTGTCGTTCGTCGTTGCTTTCGTGAAGCACCAGCCACAACTACCCATGTAATAGGTCACCTAAAGTGTGGCAAAGATGGTTTTCTTATCAAAAGCTCAAACACAAAGTCATAGGTCCAAACACATTTCAAACATGCATACGTTGAGAGTTCATCTATTTTTAATTTTTAATTCGTTATTATGAACCCCTGTCAATGAATAGATGTAAAATCCAGCCTATGTGCGCACTAATTCCCTTTACTTGTACATCTGCATGTCGAACGAGGTTTTCTTGTCATCAATACACATTCAATACAACTTCACTCGTCGTTACTGTCTGCGTGTCCAAAATGGATGCGAAGTCGATCGTTTTTCTGCCTTTTAATGAAACGGGAAATCTTGTTCATTTAATTCTTAGTATTAACCCTTATATTGACTTCATTCTTAAGCAAACATGTTAGATCCAGGCCAGCAGCCAAGTAAATTGGCGACTGGCCTGTGATCTAAGCTGTTTGCTAATCTGAGTATCTTTCCTCGACAAAATTAAACAGATATTTAAGGTTTTTGAAAGAAGACGACACGAATATTTATTCATAGAAAATTATCAAGCATTATAAGGGTTAAAAACCTATTGAAAGATGAGTAAGACATTTTAACTGGAAACAGTGTTAGGTGGCCCCACCGCACTACTGGATCAGTCTACTGGTAACAGACGTGATGGTTTGTTAAGCTGTCAACGTCGCCTTTACACAATCTGAAATCTTGGCGGTATTAATGCTAGCTCATTTATCTTGGTATTTCCTCATCTAAACAGCAAAACGGTTTTCCCAATGCATTGATATACAATCAGAAGAGCATAGATCAAGTTAATTCGAGATTATAAGATACCAACAGGAACGAATGACAAAGTTGTGCAAGAAAGGGGTCGCTTATCAAATTACAAGGTGACATAGGAAACACCTTTAACCCTTAGAATGCTGGGTAATTTTCTAAAACTTGATTTTGGTGACGTCTGCTTTCCAAAACCTTGAAAACTACTTAAGGAAACTCTTTTGCGTAAGTCAAAACTGATAAACATGGATAGTATCTTAAATTAGCAATGTGACACGTCATTGAAAGCGTCTTGGAGAGACGATTTCAGTGATGTATTGCTTGCAATATTGATTAGTCCAGTATTGAAATAAGAGGGAACGCTTTTATGAACTAACGCAATTCCCTAGCATGATAAGTTGAGTAAAACGGTACCCTGCTACAGATTTCACAGAAGACCAGTCACTCAATATCATAAGAGGAAATGGGTTAAGCTCTCATATTATGCAAATGACGTGCTATTAAATGTACGCTGCATTAGTTTTGACACAAGGTTCACCTGAATTCGTTTGATCCGACGATTATGTATGATGTAATACATTATGCCCGTGTGAATTATGTCCACGAAGAATCGCAAATCACCGTCAGTGTATCACCGCTGTCATTCTTAAAGATCGTAAGTCCTTCTTCGTCAAAATAAAAAGGCATACCGATTTGGTTTAACTCTTAAGTGCTGGAACCGACTTTATCCTTATGTTATGCAGACAGGCTGGATCCAGGCCAGCTGCCAAGTAATTTGGTTATTTTCCTGTGATATAACATTTTTGCTACAATGAGTATCTTTCCCTGTTAAAATCAAGCAGATAGTTAAGGCTTTGTAAAGCGGACGAGACATAAATCTAATTTCAGAAAATAACCCAGAATTCGAAGGTTTATCAGATATGCTATTTAAATTATCTATTTATTACGTTTTGTGTGATTTAAATCGTCTATACATGTATATATATTGAGTTATGTTGCGATTCCTGATACGTAATGATGGACGAAAGCCCAAATTTACCCGCCAACAACGGTTTGGTCAAGCCGAGTAGAACCATCTGTATTCTGTAAGGCTTTCGAGAGACTACCTCTCATGAAAATGAAAATGCCTCTCTGTGTGGGAAGGTACCAATGTGATATTAAGTTCTGTTCACTAAGCACTATGACGCAGATGCCCCCGATATTCTCATTAAAGTAGCTAAGACGATGTTTAGTTACAGCTCATTGGATTTAAAATCAAATACGTTCGCTATGTTTGATCGTATCATCAAGTGTGTTGGCGTTTCTTATACTTTACCATACATGCTCAAGTTTTGATATAATTGACAAAGACCGTATCCTTCAGACATTTATAATCAATATCGGGCAACGCCATGGTTATAGCAATGACAATCAATGCACCATATAACATCGCAACAACTGACTGCATATTCATTTATAATCCACTTGACCACAATCAGTATTATGTTGAGTATCTCGTTTAATGACAACGTCTTTGTTATTCGTGAAGTTATTCTTTATAAATGTTTCCATAACTGAAGGGCGCGCATATCTACGCTCCCGTCATTTCCTCATTGGTAAAGTACATAATTCCTTTGAGGCAGCCAAATACTTCCTCATAAGGAAACAATTTACACACATATAGCTAGATACAGGTAAATCATGTCACATCAAGTTCATCGCACGTTTTTAGAGAGTATTGGGCAACCTTAACAATTGTTTTAAATGCCCTTTGGACTTAAACATGTGTGTTCACCCTTATAGTGCTGAAACCGACTTCATGTTTATACAAACCGCTTGGATCCAGGCCAGCCGCCAAATAAATTGGCGGCTGTGCTGTGATCTAACCTGTTGGCTACTCTGAGTATGTTTCATCATCAAATTTAAGTAGATATCTTAAGTTTTGGATAGCAGGCGAAACAAAAATCTATTTTTGGAAAATTACCCAGCAATATAAAGGTTGAAGATAACGCACTTGAATGTTTATTGTGAGCGCGCCAGGACAAGGCCAAATACCTTTATTACAAGCAACTGCCCGGTTAATGCAAAAGTCAAGATACATCGTATATATACTCTATTTTCTTCTGTAATAAATCATGAAAAATAAAGAGTAATCTTTAGCTTTCAGGGAATTTGAACAAAGAACATGAACATGTTTTGTACGAAACCGCGTTGCGTTCTCCAGAGTGTGGTAATGTATTTTAGCTTAATAAGAAATTCCCCTTCTCCCCGTTCGCTCTCGCCACACCTGAACACGGAACTGGTTTTATGAGATGATGAATCCCAATCTATAAATGAGTTATTCGAATCGTCGTTGTTAAATCAAAAGACGGATGTACTTTATTGAGGTGGCTATGACGTTCTTTAACCCTTTCCCAAACAACAAATCTTGGACTGTCCCAAAATGAAAGAGTTTGCAGACGACATTTCAAAATGTGATGAACTTGGCAAATTCTTTTCTGATAGGGCATAAAAGATTGTGTGAAAAGGAAAAATTGCTTGTCACGAGCAATTTCTCCTTTTCCCACACTGTTTTCTAAAGCCGTTTGCAATAAAGAAGTCAAATGTCGTTATTGTTTGGGAAAGGGTTAAAGGGACCGTCTCACATCTTTTTGTCTGTAGGTAAAAACGTTAGAGGAGTGAACGAATCAAGATTTGTCACTAACCAAAACACCATTCTTCAATTGATTAATTCTTAAGTGGTTGAACATATACGCTTCCATTTATAAAGTTAATCGAATTTCAATACTTTTCAGAGTTGTGATGCCAAATTCTTACCTAATTCAATGATTTCCATGACTGAAATAAGATAAACTCATGCACGTTTGTAAGACTTACATGATGGTTGTATTTAAAATACCGCAGCTTACTTGTTGGTAATTAAGATTTAGATTATTGTTTACGAAATAACCCGTTTAAACGGTTTACGATATATTCAACATATATATGCTATATTCCCACCACACAATTTTGAAAGGGGACCATACAGTATGTGTATCAATAATCTAAGTTCATGTGACTCTTTCAATCTAGGATGTCAATCATCCATAGAAGACATATTATTTCAGATAAATCAAAACAAATATGTGAGATAGTCCTTTTCATTCATTGAATAAATGTTTTACTCATTTCTTCACTGGTTTGCATCAAAGGTTTCAGGCATGACTGTTACAGAATTAAAGTCTTTTCATAACGAACGTTTTGTCATAATGATTTCTTTTCCTTTAAAAAGAAAGTATAGCGTGCCTTTTATATTCTATAGCAGCTGTTGATTAAACGGATCAAACAGCGACTCCAAGTAGAATTATATGATCAAGTGTTCACAACTGAATAAAAGTGCAACTCCGGGAAAGCATTGTTGATTTAGCAAGTACAAATAATGCAGTACATAGGAGGAAATACGAGAAGCATAGAAAAGTTGACTGCTCTTCGTTTTGTTATATGTGTTGTAATATGTGGTGCAGAAAAATTAAATCAAAAGGTAGGTGAACGTAACACAACATAACTGCTATGATGAAAATAAACTACGTGTTATTAAACGAAACGCTAGAGTCGAGTCTGTCCTGCATTACGTCAAGTAAGAGAGAATTTAAATGCTGTTAATGCAAATCCCGATGATGGAAAACATTAACTCTACTCCGCTCATATCGATTTAATTACATTCCCCTACGAATTGATGTTATTTTGGGACTGGTCCAAATTGTAAACAAACATGGACATTTTTAGTACAAAAAGTACAGCTTTTATAATTGAACTTCCAGGGCGATAGGAATAGGAAAGAAATCATTGTGATAGAGGCGGTGTTGTTCGTGGTGAGCAATTCCTCCATTCATCACAGTCTTTGATTTTATGTTTGACTTTATGCTCGTCAAACTAACTTTGAGTATACATACCGGAGTTTACTAAAGAGACATTGACACCAATATTGGATATCATCTCAATAAACACCTCAATAACATCGGTTCTTCTCTAAAGCTTCGATACATTAAACTAGGTCAAAGAGAGTATTGCAGAAGCTGATTTTAATGTCATAATGGGTTCATCTACTGCCTTATGCCAATACTTACTATTTCATACAAAGCGTTCATGTTTTATGGCCATGCGATGATATGTTGACCCTGTTGTGATGGAACCGACTTAATGTTCAGGCTTATGCTTATGGCAATAGATCTACAATTGCTAGCGAGGCTTCAGTGGGTCAGGGAACCCACACTGTCACCATAGTTTGGCAGTTTTACTTCCGGTATTGCGCACAGTCGATGACTGTACCCGGATGTTGGACTCCTCCATCACTTAGACGCTTTACTTAGTTGTGTTTTTTCGGTGCCTTGCCACAGTGATACGTCTTATTTTCCACACATTGGGTTTTTGGACCGTCCTTATTGAAAGCAATAACATGCCACAAGAAGGTGTATTTCTTTATGATATTTGTAAGGACCATTGCGAAACACGAAATGCTTCCAAGAAGCTACTAATCACTTTGAGCTTTTTAACTGTTGAAAAACTCCATACCCACTTCATCTGATCCTCGAAAATAGGTTACCCAACACAACATCCTCATCCCATTTTAGCTAAATTAGCTGATCTAGATTCGATCAGTTTGACTAACAAGCTCGGGAGATTTAGCTCTTAAGTTGACGTTAACACATTCAAACGTTTACCGCGGCAAGACAGCTCTTGTCGAACGTTACACCAATGTTTAATGCCATACGCCCGCTATGAATGGACTTAAAAGACAGGCGCCATGCAAACGAGAGGTGGTAATTCTACCGTTATCACAAAGGGGTTAGCGGGCGTCGTAAAGAGCGCCGTTTAATTAGTGCCCCCGTTCTATTACAATGCGAATTAACAGAGCAGGTAAATGGTCTCAATACGGCGGGAAGAAGAAGGGCGCTGAACAAGTTGTTTGTATACGTCGAGATCGCCCGATAGGCTGGCTACGATCCGTGTAAAATGAATTGAACCCCCGATCAACACTTACCCCCATCCCTGATCCGTGAGATTTCCAACAGACAAGGGTAGAAATCGAGTTTCATAATTAAGACGAAAATACTAACGAGAAACTGTGTTATGAGTTAATAAAATGTTTCTAAATCATTATGATAAATGGAGACATCGCTTGTGATTGATACACCATCTTTTCGTTAAAGTTTCTGTTTTAAAATATCGACTGATAATATAACCTTTAATGTAACCTTGTTAAGTGCAACACGGAACTTGGGTGAACTATCGATAGGGATGATTTCAAAGGTGTTCGAATGGCTGTAGGACAGCTCTGTATAGTATGTTCGCGATTCCACGTCCAAAATGCTGCGAAACAAACAAACAGCTTTAAAATCGTTTGTATAAAGTAAAGGGATAACGAGTTACTTCATGGATATGTAGTCACTCATCTAAAATGGTTAAGCCGAAATGAATGTATATTACAGTTGTATATGAAGAAGGAATTGTTCTAGACTTCCGTATCACTTAGTTTATAGTCAGATTATATGGGAAAATGAAGGTTAAAGTCAGTCCTTTTTCGGAACCATTAATCTTCTAATCAAACTGCTAAATAGACAATTCAACCAGGTAAACACTTTAGAACTCATGGGGTAAAAGGCTATTGAAATGACATTTGCGATGAACGTTTTATTCATTCACTTGTAGGCTTTTGAAAATTGTATGTCGGTGTCGATCAAGCGTTGAGAGAGAGCAAAAAATAGACAGAAAATCTCATTTTGTTGGATATCATTATACGGGTTAGGTATTGAGTGTTACCTTACAATGAATACTGTGCGGATATGCAGGTCTATATGCAAGACTTCATATGTATTGCATGTTTACGAAGCAGTCATTAATATGACGATTTCCACGGTAATTCGAATTTGAAATGTAGTGAAACCTGAAAAATCATTATTTTTATTAACATAAGAACGATCACTACAATAGCTAGCATTATTATTTTTAGACATTATTGCATGACCACCATGTTCGTGAATGTTACAAGCTTTATTCGACAGCTTGATACAGTATACACACATTTTTTAGCAGGTTCCGTTTTGTACAATGCAATTCTTGCTTAGCCCAACCTTAGCAGCAATAGAAATTGACGATGGCTTGAAAGTGAATTTGAAATTAGTATAGCGATATATAAATAACTCCTGTTGAAACGCGACAAAACAAATAAATCCTACAACAAGGCTGAGTATAATATCAATTCAAACCGACTATTCACTTTAAATAACGTCAACTGTAAAATGATTTATTCTACGTTCTGCCACCCTCCAAACCTAAATAGAATAGTGGTATAGTAGAAGCCAGGGCGACTGAGAATAACTCTAAACTAACCCTTAAGGTGCCAGAACCGACTTCATTCTTATGCAAATATGTTAGATCCAGGCCAGCCGCCAAGTGAATTGGAAGCTGGCCTGTAATCTAACTGGTTTGTTAATCTGAGAATCTTTCCTCGACAAAGTTAAGCAGATATTGAAGGTCGTGGAAAGCAAACGACACAAAAATCTATATTTAGAAAATTACCCAGCATTCAAAGGGTTAAGCTTTTCTTAAGATATAAGAAGGACCGACGTGTATATCAATGCATACAACCAATGAATGGTCTCTTAGAAAGCTTAAGTCGGTAGAGGCGCCTAGGCATTTGGTCTAAACTCTATTTGACCATTCTTTAATTGGTCGTGTAATTACTAAACCAGGGTGACTGGGATCTGTTTGGTAAATAAACTACATTTTTATTGATGATAAACAGAAAGAACACCTTTTAAGTTTGACTCGATTACTTAGCTCTTAACCCTTTACCAAACGTCCAATTCTCGACTGTCCCAAATTGAAAGAGTTTTAAGACGACATTACGACATTTCAAAATGTGATGAAATCGAAAAGTAATCTGTTCATACGACAAAAAACATTGTGGGGAATGGAGAAATTACTCGTTAAGAGTAATTCCTCCTTTTCCCACGATGTGTTCCAGAGTCATCTGCACCAAACTGGTCAAATGTCGTTATTGTTTGGTAATTGGTTAAAGCACTATGTCCTATGGACATAACACACGTTCTCGTGGAATGACTTAATGGACGGCAATTCTCACTCCCAGATCCTTACTGATTCCTCACTTAACTCTCATCTCATAATTCGAGGTCGTTAAACCGTTAGTCCCCTAATACAAGTGTTTTGTTATGACATAGATCTCAACCCATCGGGGCAAACCGGCATAGAATGAAGACAAAAACGCAACCCTATTATCGCAATGTAAATCATGGGCGTCACCCATTCTGAATGGGCCCCGAGTTGAAGGGGATTCTTTGCGTGCGAACAACCGCTCTACTCTTTCTCGTATTCGGACAGACTAGAAATCTTCCTAGTTGTACTTCACACGCGACACAATTTCTAAACCGTGTATCACATCTTTGCATAGAATTAAGTCGGGAGTATTTCTTGTTAAATAACAGGGGCCTATAAAAAACAGCTTCTAATTGGAAATTTCTTTTAGATAATACAGTTCTCCCAACCTAAAGCCATACAAGCCTTTTGGTTTCCAAATTTGACAATTTTAGCGATATAACTTTCCAAATCTAACAGGCATAGGCTTCTTCCTATTTCAATGAGAACAGGCCTGCAAGTCACTTTTTAGGATTTCAGTATTGATGGTAAACGTTTTCTTAAAAGAGTACAGCAGACGCTTATCTTCGAAAATGTTTGACCGTGAGCACTATTTTTGTGACAAAGGTTACTTTTCTTCTTTGGAGCAAGTTGTCCATTCACTACCACGAGTCAACAATCCCCTGAGAGCGTACTGGCTTATTTGTTTAGGAGGCAACAGACGTGATGTTCTGCACGTTCTTTTATTGCCCCTTGTACAATCGGGTCATAGATTATTGACAAGGGCCTACGTCACGAAATCGAATGGGCGATAAGCAAAACTATATCAAATTCTTCAAACACGACATTTTCGTCTGTCCAAAATTAAAGAGTTTGCTGCAGATGACAATTCAAATTGTGACGAAATTGGAAAATAATCTTCTAATAGGGCAGAAAAAATTGTGGAAAAAGGAAAAATTGCTCGTCACGAGCAATTTCTCCATTCCCCACAATGTTTTCCGGAGTCGTCTGCAACAAACTGGTTAGTTGTCGTCATTATTTGGTAATGGGTTAATATAGAATTGTGCAATATAAGGACGTTTCCCGTTTCAATGCAAAGGAGAACAATTCTGATATCACTTGAGATCATGTGCATGTTCTACTATTGATTAAATCTAAAAAGAAAATGGGCTCTCAAAAAGCTTTTTATTGGAACTACTTTTTCTAATGTTGAACCAAATTTGAACAGGTTGATAATGTACTCATGAGAGTTGATGAATTATTGCTTGTTACGTTCCCCTTTTGATGACGAAAATAATCTTCAAGAAATATCTATAAGAGTGTTATAGAGGTATACTAACAACAGTCTTAAATTATTTTGCATTTTCATAAAAAGTGAGTAGGTTTTTGGCACTGTGCCCCCATGCAAACACACACTTGGAAGTTCCTTTTTCTCTTTTAATTGACACACTAATGGGTTATATACATAGATATAGTAAGTCCTATACTGTACTTTAGTCTTAAATCGATACCTACATAAGTCTACATGTGTGATTGAAAGCAGCATGTCACTCGATTTACATCGGTCATAGACGGAACTACTCGCATCAAACCGAAAGCGACCGAAGTAATCCGGCGAAAGAATGAGTTTCAAAATGGTGGATTATGGGGATTCTGCCTTAAATGTCTTCGACAATATGAATATTAAACTGTTACATTTAGCACAACTTACGAATATGTCTCCATACGTTTGTAGCGTAAATGTCTGAAGAACTCATCTTCAAAATACATGTGTCTGTTCTTTTCTTCCTTTTTCATTTCTGGTTTCCAGTTTAACTCTAAATGTATGTCTAGCACTTTAAATGCGTCTTTAAACCGGGACGAGTTCATGTTAAACTTTCACATTCATTTAGTGAGTTATGACAGAAGAGTATCCTTAAGTATACGTTCGATAATTCATCATTGACTGGCTATGAGTTGAGACCCTTAACTCAGACCTATATGTACCTAGGTAGGGTTTATAATTGTAACTGTTTTCAGTACGTGCATTTTTACATAGGACCAGATAGGATTGTGTCTTACTCTCAATTCTTCTTCATAAACGTTTTTCTCGCGCGTTTTCATCTCCTTATAAGTCTTATGATGTGGGATTTCATTGAAATCATGTCATCAAGACGATTCTATTGGGAACAACAAAATGGGATTCAAAGCAGCGCTCGTTTTCGAACATGTATGAAAAAGGCCCTTATTATGCGTTGTATCAGAACCTCTTGTATTTGACTAATGTACGATTGGTTCTTGCTTATATTTGGTTATTTTATCCGCAAAAAAATCCATATATATAGTCATATCTGTATTCAGTCCATTTTTCTTAAAGAAGAACCTATTACTCTTTAATTGTTTACTTTTGATTAAATCGTGATGACCTTCAAGCTAGTTTGAAAGTAGTCAAGGTCACGCCCTTATCTTATGGGCACTCAATAGAATACTTTTTAGGTTATATTCCTATTTAAGCATACAGTTTATAAGCGCAATGATGAATAAAACAAAAAACCAATGAGCGAATGAAGCCGGGTTCTTTTACAGAGTCTGACCAAAATGACCTTTAAGGGCTGAAAGCGACCGCCTCTTGAGAAAGGAATAACCTTATCTAGACAGGCGGTTAAATATTGCTGATCGAGACACAAAAGTGCGTCATAAATCACCTGTATTTGTTATTGTGAATGTTTTATCCCACTGAAGTAGTTTTCTTCGCGATTCACATGCAAAAACCTATAATTGCATCACTTTTATAGACATGCAAAAGTAAGGGTTACGCTTTAGTACATGCATTGATTAATCAATGAAGTTTTTCACATTTCCAATTTTGCTCTTTATTATAACGCTGAAACTTCACATGTTCATGTTTCCGAAGCAATTGTTTGTACATGAAAACGTCTTGGAAACAGTGCCTTTTCAATGGGTTACCTCACAGTGAAATGTAGACCATCATTGGTAATTAACCCAGGAAGAAACAGTCCCGTGGTCACAATACCTATCCATTTAAGGCACAAGCTGACTAAATAGTCATTTTACAATATCTTAGTATAATACCGCCTTAGATCAGCAAATGATGAAAGCATGAAAATATAAATATACTTTTTTACATGGTTATTTGTCAGCTACCGAGAGACTTTTGAAGACGACGATGGTGGTGTATTACCATTTATTTCTCAATGGAATATCATTTGTATTTAAGGCAGAAGTTCTTGCGAAAAAAAGTTGATATTGATTGCAACGTAATTTGTCTTTTAGCATAATGTTATCTTTATTAATCGCGTTATGAGTAATTTCTCAATGTGCCGTATTATTTTCAGAAACCGTCGATGCCGCGTATACATGGGGGTCCGGGTTTAATCAGAGGCACACCCTTATCGAGGAATAGGTTGAATTATGACATCAAACCTGTTATCTTCGCTTCGGTTTGTTCGTGGGTTTTTGTCGTGAAGATAATTTAAAACTCGGTTAAGGTGAGTTCAAAATGTCTTTACCAAACACTTGTTTGTAAAACCTTGTAAAATTCCTTAAATACTATAATGTTTGTACCGTTAACATAATTCACCGATCGGTTGATGTTGCATTCATAAATCCTTTATCAAACACATCGAGGGTTCAGTGCAATACTATAGTAAGTACTTCATGTTTATGAAGCACTTACTTTAGTACTGCACTGAACCCTCAACATGTTCTGTGACGTTTAACTCTCAGAATGCTTGGTAATTTTCTACAAATCTAACCTGTTTGCAAAAGTGTGATGTCGGTTTAAGCACTTTACGGGTTAATAATCAAATCATACGCTATTGGTACCCCATAAAGAGGTCTCCAACAGCATAAATCTAAAGGTGCTTGCTCACAGATGTGAATGGAAAATCAATTTCTTTTAAACTGCACAAAAGTCCTACATATATATGTTGCACACCGAGGAAAAGTTATTGGAAGAAGAGTCATTAGATCTTTTGCAATACAGTGACGTCTCGTTAATCAGAACACGTCTGTTCCCAACAGAATTTCCGGATTAACAAGTCATCCAGACTAATGAAGCAAGGCCTGGTCTTTTACACATTAAGACAAAATGGTCTATATGCACGTGTATACTTATAACCCTTTACCAAACGCAAAATTTGATGAAATTAAAAAATAATCTTCTGATATGGCAGAAAACATTGTGGGAAAAGGAGAAATTGCTCGTGACGAGCAATTTCTCCTTTACCCACAATGTTTTCAAAAGTCGTCTGCAACAAACTTGTTAAATTTCGTTATTGTTTAGTAATTTGTTAGGCAAATTACTACAAATAATTCCGTTCCCTTAAAATTTCGTTCGGATTGCGAGCCATCCGGATAAAAGGGGTCCGGATAAACGAGGTTTCACTGTACTTAAAAGTGTGTATCCTGTGAATTAACATGTAGTCTAACCCGAAAGCATGACACCACCTTTGAGATTCGTCACATACAAAACTCTACTTACTTAGACAAATTAGCGCTTTCTGAAGTAACTGTACATTCAATAGATACTTTTAGTCGTATATCAAACAACAACACACAAACTGAATTGTTTCAATGGAATTTCATTTTGACTTTCAAATGTTCACTTCTGTGAACAAGCACCTTTTACCCATTACGAAACAATAACGATGTTGGGCCAGTTTATTCCGGACGACTCTTGAAAACATTGTAGGAAAAGGAGAAGTTGCTTTTAACAAGAAATTTCTCCTTTTCGCACAGTTTTCTGTCCTGTCAGATGATTATTTTTCAATTTCATCACATTTTGAAATATTGTCTGCAAACTCTTTCAATTTGGATAGTCTAAAATTTGGCGTTTGGTAAAGAATGAATATATATTACAGCCCTTCGTAATGGGTACCAACGTTATTCACACACGTGTATCTCAGTCGCACACACACAATACATAAACAGTGACGCATTTTCCTTATCACAAGCCTCGTGTCAATATACCCTAATCTAGAGTTCATGAAAAACCGTATAAAACAAGGCCACAGCAGTGTACGTTCGTATCTTTTACGCAAAATGGTGAGTACAAAATCGAAATTCAAAATGCAAAGAAGCCCAAATAAACTCACTCGTTTACACTTCGAATAATCCATCCATAGATGTGTAGGCAATAAAAGGAGTATATATAATCCACACACACTCAGATGTTCAATGACAAAAACGAACGCTTAAACATGGCTTAACGCTTATAGTGCTGGTATCGACTTCATGCTTATGCAAACAGGTTAGATCCAGGCGAGCCGCCAAGTAAATTGGTGGCTTGCCTATGATCTAACTTGTTTGCTACTCCGAGTATCTTTCCTCGTTAGAAAATTAAGCAGATGTATATGGTTTTGGAAAGCAGACGGCACAAAAATCACTTTTTAGAAAGGTACCCAGCATTCTAAGGGTTTAACACGTGTTTTACGACTTCGACATTTACTTTTACAAACTGTGGGTTTTCATTTTACATTGAACGTCGCCTTACCCTACTAAGAAAGGCAAAGCTTGTGACTCTACCACAGTTACTTTCGTTTAACATACACATAGCATTAGACCTAAGAATCAATCATGGCAAAAGAATGAAGCAAGGGTTCAATGCAAGACTATAGCAAGTGCTTTACAAATGTGAAGCACTTACTATAGTCTTGCACAGAACCATCGAATTGCAGAAACATTTCCAAAGCGGGAATGGGTCATGAAAACAGATGTTTACCGACCATGACTTGTTTACGAACTGATGGATTGCAAAATTTGACGATACAAATAACTTGATGAACATGTCGGATTTTGTACTTAACTGTTTGTCATTGCTAACCATCAAGAATGTAGAGAAATGTCAATAAGGTATTAGGCTGCCGCACATGGCTTTTGAAAACGTGTGATGGCCAAACAGATGACCTGTCCATAAACACGCTGTTTCCGTTATTATCCCATCTCCATATTTCTATATAATCAAAACAACACATATTCATGAGATGATAATGGTTCCATTAGTAAAAAAGATTACAGGGTGTGAATTTGGTTGATACGGAGGCTTTGGTCGTTACCGTTAAACACACGTCTTAAAAGGACCTGTTTTTATTGGGATTTGAGCTTCATTGTAACTCCTTCAATACGACTTTGTAGAACAACCGTACACGGTAATGCATCAAGCAATTATCAACATACCGACAGAGACATTTGTTGCCATTTAATTTAATAGAAGTTTGCAAAATAGTTCGTTGTTCTAAAAAGAGGCGGCAAGAGGGTCAATGAAATGAGTCAAAAGCAAAGGCGATATAAGTAAAAAACAAAACGGTAGACAATAAAATAGAGAATAGCAGAGAACACAGATAAATCAAATTAATTCTTACCGGGCCACTGTTGTAGGTAAGTCCGCTGTTGTGAAGCCCTCGCCCCTCCCTCATGGTTGGGGTTGGAGGAGAGCGGTGTGTCCGGTGAATTATTCGGCACCCTAGCCGCACTGTGCGTCCGCTCCAGCATTATAAACAGCAGGAGCAATGAGGTCCAGCTGACATGCATTTTGTCACACCATTGAGCAGAATTTAATTTCTATTCCAAATGATCCTTCAAAAATATTATATAAATATATCAGAAATAATAGAGACAAGTATCCGTCGTTTGTCTGTTCCTCGAATACCAACTCCGCAAGACTCGATATTAATCTAACATTGAATCATCAAAACACTATTTATTTTACAACTCTTCAATGCCGTGTATTTTCAAATTAGGTGTAACTCGGTTTTATCCATAACGGCTCGAAATGTATGCAAGCAAGCACAACTTTCCCATTTTATATCGGCGCTTTGGTAAAACGCTCACGTTACAAATGCTCTTCAACAATAACGATCTGTTTCCTAATTTGCATAATTTCCAAACAGCACTATGTACCCATTACAACATTAACATTTCACTTTGTTTCCATTAAAAGGCGCTTACAAAACTCAGTGACAAGTTTTTTTCTTCCACATCTGTTCGGTTAATAAGCACTCGGTGTACAACGTGTCGTTCACTATACAAACGGAGTGGAGCTCGCTATGAAAGGAGAGGGGGCGTGGCCTGTACTATTCAGGCGCCTGTCAATCATTACACGAGGTATACTACCGGCTTCCCGGACCGTGACGTCGTTTAATCTCCAAACTTTGCTTTAAATCTTTTTACTGAATGGGCGTTTCAATCGGAGCTTTCATTCAAGAAAGCGGCCGGGTTCATACTGGTTTGATAACCGTGGTTTTTAAACAACCTTTTCCCTCTTTCACTTTTGGGACCGAAAACAATTTCACATGCACCTCTAGAATGAACTGGCTTTTTAATCAGTACCTTATGTCATCACCTTTTGAAACGGTTCAGACGTGTGATGACCAAAAAAGGAATTTACTTGTTAAAAGCAAACTGACCGTTTTCCAAAAACGTTTTAAATTTCACCTGATGAAGAAACGGCAATTGTCGTCTGTTTTCGCGACCCAGTAAAGGACGTACAGGGATTAGCCCATTTCCCCCTATCCGAAGTTGTGTGAGATGTCCAAACTGGGTGGCAGACGACCTGTGTTATCAATTTTAAAATGACATTCCCAGCTTTATAACTATCTGAACTATTGCGACAAAAGAAAAAAATGCTCTTCACGAGCAATTGTTTCTCATCATGAAAGCTGCTGAAGATGTGTCGAAAGCTAATACATGTACATGTATTAATCTATACGGTTATTGCATTGCAATAGCCTATTTTTATACTAATTGGTATTCAAAAGGAAAGCTTCGGTAACCGTCTTCTTCCTACGGGATTGCCAAATTATTAACAACTGGAGACCACGATAAACAAACTTGGTGGAACTTACACCCTCTGAGATTTACAGTCTTAAACAAAGTCCTTAAACAAAGCCCCTTTCCGGTCTATGCCACGCACTATTTTTTGTTTTTATTGAAAAAGAATTAAGAAAGATTCGATATGTAAAAGTGAACAATTAGGTTCTTGCATTTGAACAGCTAGAACGATGGAATGAAGCAATAAAAGTTTAATCATACCAGAGACATAGAATGTTATCTATGTCTCTGATCATACAGAGTACCATAAGCAAACAAAACAACAACAAAACAACAACAACAACAGCATGGACATCAACAACGACAACAACAATAGCATTCGACATAAACGCTGACTATCTATCATCTATTATCAACTTGCTACAGCTGTTTGAGACGATTGTTAAACACGACTTTAAAAAAGTATTGTCGCTTTCACTGCGTAAAGGGTTGGAAAGAAAACATATTGCAATCTTAGCATGGAGCTAAAGGGAGGTAACTTTTGTCGAAGTCTTAACAAGGCGAACGTTGAAGGCCAACCCGACAAATATGATGAGGACGATACAGGAAAGTGTCGCCTATAAATAATCTAGGTAGGCCAATCATTGACACCAATTCTGGGTCGCAACAAATGGTCATATATTCAGCCAATCTCAGCTCACGGAAATACCCGAGTAGTTCCGATTGATATTTAGGAAGAAATAACGCGTGGTCTACATACTTGCTTCACATGATGTCACTACTGGATTTCATCCATGTGCGACATTGTTATATTCATTTATCTAAAACAAGTGGAAAAGTCTAAAATTAGCAACTAAATCACCAAGGATTCATCATCGTATTGTTGTACCAACTCGTGTATAACACTTAAAAGACAGGTTGGATCAAGATAACTACGTTTAGACAATATCAATGTCATGTTTCCACATAGTTTTGGACACAAAATCGCTTATATCGGTAACAGCGGTGTCCAAATACATTTCGGACATCTCTGTTGCCTTCGTAAGCGGTTATCCGTCCAAACTGCAGCGGAACCGTTACAACGATTCTTCCTTAATAAAGGGTATTTAGGTTGTTACGTCTACGATGCTCACTGTTTGTAAGTAATATCAGTAAACAAAAAGGAATCAGCTTTTTTACACATCATCCCATGCAATACAATACCCATTATTACAAAATAATAAAAAGAACAAACTCAGAATGGACAAAGGTAAATTGACTCACAATAGTTAATTATCAGAATAAGAAACAAATACACTTTTTATATTTGATAGAATTTATCTACGTTTGCCTTGCTATTCAATTATACCCTTTATGATGAAATGGGCTAACATAGTTTCTTCATAGCGAAAATTCTCTCTTTAGTTATTACATTGACAGCCATGCGGTTTTATTTCAGACGAGAAAAAAAAAACCGCCCAAACAAAAATACATGATTATTAAACATGTCAAGTACACATTAAACACGAATAAAACAATATGTATGTTTTTTCTGTAGCATACAAGTCATCTGTCTTTTTTAATTATTTGTGAGCAATGATAGATGAGTGTAGTCGTTTTTATTCATCGCCTGAATGGATGAATGGACGAATACGCGGTGAAAAATAGGTCAGAACAAACATGTACGTTTGTATGGAGGTCAGAGGCCCAGGGGTAGGGCGTCTGCCTCGGGACACGAAAGACGTTGGTTCGATTCCTGTGATTGGTGAGGTCCAGGATTCGAGCGTCGGCTTCTGGACACGAGGGTCGTGGGTTCGATTCCTGTGAGAGGCGAGATCCAGGGGTAGAGCGTCGGCTTCTGGACACGATGGTCGTGAGTTCGAATTCTGTATGAAGCGGGATTTACCTTACAACCTTTCATTAATCCACATTGGGCGCGAGTACTGGTTAAAATCCAGGAAGCAGAATCAAGAATGATTAATCTAAGTTGAAAGAATTTGTTTCACAATCCATGTAAAATAAATAAGTTTTAACAAACATAGACGGGCGTAAATTGATCCTTTTTGCATCATGGACATGTACTTATGTTGTCACCATGGCTTAGTAGAGGACGAATGGATATCTCCGCTGTTAATTGCTCATTTCTCTTTAACCCTTTACCAAACGCCAAATCTTTGACTATCCCAAATTGAAAGAGTTTGCAGACGACATTTCATAATGTGATGAAATTAATAAAGTAGTCTTCTGATAGGGCAGAAAAAATTGTGGGAAAAGGAGAAATTGCTCATTAAGAGCAATTTCTTCTTTTCCCACAATGTTTTTCAGAGTCATCTGCAACAAACTGATCAAGTGTGGCTATTGTTTGGTAATGGGCCAAACTCTATAGTCTGGATGATCGAGGCGTAGATATTCCATCCTTTAATTCAAATACAGACTGGATCCTCTGAAATGGCAATCATCAATGGCTGTTCGGAAAACAGAAACATTTATCATTTGGGTAATTTCTCTTTCCCTCAATAGTCTACATAGCTATCGTAAAAGAAGGTAACATGTTATATATGTGATTGTTTGCTATTATCACATTCGTTTGATTTCTATTGCATTTTAACCTCTACGGATTTTGCGTTTGTTGCTATTACGCCATATTAATAGGGATGTTTTATTCACTTGGCTAATGTCATTTAGCGCTAAACAATTCCAAAATGATATGCGTACTCAATTATCTGGTTTGTCGTTTGTTTACAAAATACTTGTATCGCTATTCAACAAACAAGATAAGTTGGGCCTCTCATTAATCTAAATAGCACACTGTCCTACACATCTGTAACTCAAACAACCGTGTAAAGACTCCTTTAAGCTATTAGCAGAAAAAGGCGCGAAAAGATCCCGTTTATTCCATAACAAAATTCTACTACCATAGCTGCAAAAACAACAACAATCACACAATCACTTCCAGCACCAGCATCACCAGAACAACCACATCCTTCATCAATAACAGCAACAACGACCATCAATACCACCACCCATACTACTACCAGAACCACTAGCACCCGCATCACAACAACAACCATTACCATCAGCTAATAAACATCGTCGCAAATACCTTCAACAACACCTTCAACAACAACAGTAACAACAACAACAACACCAGCAAAAGGACTTATCACAATTTGTCTTTTGTACATAGAAGTCTTAAATACTATGCAAGTTGTACATAGAAGTCTTAAATACTATGCAAGTTGTACATAGAAGTCTTAAATACTATGCAAGTTGTACATAGAAGTCTTAAATACTATGCAAGTTGTACATAGAAGTCTTAAATACTATTCAAGTTGTACATAGAAGTCTTAAATACTATGCAAGTTGTAACTTAGTTGTAGATCAAACCATTCCATCAAACGGTTCATTTTCAAAGCATCATTACTTCAAAATACGAATACGACGAAAATAGACATAAAACTAATACGTTTTCGTCATGGAAGTAAGCAAAAGTCAAAGTTACAAAATAAAAAGTAGCTCATGAGATGGAATTGATCCATTGTCACAATGCTTTTTAAAGTTTTTTTAAGCAGATACGTTGATGTGGTATATAATAGTAGTAAAGGGGTCAACACAAAAGATGTTGATGTATATTTCCTTTCATGTAAATCCCAACAAAGACATCATACGTCGGTTATTGCTTTGAACTATTCATTTTTGTGCGCCCACCAAGGCGAAAGCAAATAAACAATAAATAAAAAGGCCCATCGCAGGTAACGTTATAAATGGACACATGCCGTCCCAAGTTATTTTGAGTAAATTATTGCGTGAATAATAATCACAACACGTGCGGCTATTAGTAGAGCCCGGAATCTGGAAATATACATAAAACGAGAAAGCGGTACGATTTCCTTGAAAGTTTATCAAACCAATTACCGGCTAAGTGGATTATATCATCAGGTTTTGCCAAGAGAAAATGCGACTAGAGCCTAAGAAATGTCAAATGCATCGTTTCGGACAAGGTGGTACCGTTCGCAAATACTTGATCATGAATATCACTTTTATTTCATTCTCCTCGTTTGAGCTTATTAAATACACATTTGCATTTTGTTCCTTCCGATATGCGAACAGATTAAGTCTACAACACGCCAAAATTACGTTAATTCTCAAAGAAATCTTCCCAAGACATACGAACATACCCTTTCGCTTCATTTACGTTTTCGTAGCAGACAGAATCCTTTATTTACACTATTCCCTAGAACAGAGGTCACATACATACAACAACAATTTCAATATAGAATCCAAAGTCAAGGGTTAACGTTTTGTCAGTAGTTCATAAGCCCTTTAATAAGTGATTGATTTGATGGGTGGTTTTGAATCTGTAGGACATTGTGAGACAGGTCTAAAATGAAAGATATAAAATATAAACAATACAGAATTCGATTCACTGTTTTATTTACAATTTAAAGAAGCCATTGAGAGTGCAATTAATTTCATGAAGCATCCCTTTAACTAAATACATACAGTTTCTATGCGGTAAACCTCAGAAGCTGCTGTGCAGTTTTAAAGACCTTAAGCTTTATTATCCAAATCCTCACATATGAGAACAAACAATTTTAGGTCAAAGTATGGAGTACCATGGAGTAAGGAACACGTCTGTTTAAACGACTATTTTTATAATAAGCGTTCCAACAGATGCCTCATTGTACTCGTTACGGTCGAGTAAACCCAAACACGTGTTTTATCATCTATGGGGGATATTACGTCAAGAGAATAACCATCGGACATGCTTATTAATAGAACCGCTGCTTGAGAAAAAAGTACACAAGCGACAGAAACCAGCCAAAGCTTATAGCGATTTACATATATTCTTCCATTGTAATGGTCGGCTAGATACGACAATTACATATTGTTTTGAAAAAATTGAATAAATAAATAGAAAAAATCAAAAGTGTACAGGCCAAATATGAATCGATTTATTTTCTTGAAACAATTATCAATCCATGTGAATCGTTTTTTTTCTTGTGTGGAAAACAGTCAATTAGTTAGAAAGTATATTGCTGAGGCCTAGTGAAGAAATACCAAAAGAACGGAAAGGGTTGCTGACCGCTGAGTTATGGCTGAAGTACAGCTAAACACAGCGTAAAATTCAAACCCAACAAGAAAATTAGAAAGAAATGTCATTGATATTGAAGTCCATGAGGTTTACGGTCGTCACGGACGGATTTCTCCTTTCGTCGCAGTGGTTTCCAAAGTTGTACGGTCCAGGGTACCGCTTTACTAAACATTTCATGCTAAAAATGTACGTAAGTCCAAACAACATCCCTTTTATTTCAATAAAAGGCTAAGGAATATTACAAAGTAGAACATTTTTGGAATCGCCTCTCTAATAACGTGTCACATTGCAATAGTGTACGTTCAATTAAGATATTATGCAGGACCATTTTAATCAGTTTTATTTTTTCAAATATTTTTCTTAAGTCGTTTAGTAAAACGGTACCCTGGTGCATCAGTAAACGTCCAAATGAAGTGATGGGTGACGTGAGGCCGGCTTGTCAAAACCCCGTGAACGTTCATTCACAAAGATAGCCTGTGATAGAATGACAGGTTTTAAAAGTTATCAAGTCGCTGTCAATATTTATAATATACAGATAAGACTGACGTTCAAATACGAAATCTGGCTGTGATGTGGAAAAATAGGACATCTCCTTGACATATGCCCAACTTATGAAACTAGTTTTAACCAGTGTGTACTTTCTGAGGCAAAAGAGATGTCTGTCCGCGTCAAAATTGTTTTTGTTAAAAGAATTAGTGTTTAAAGAAATCGGAGGCAAAAAGTAACGATACTGATTATTCTGTATGTATTGAGCACACAATTGAGGGGGAACACGTAACGTTTATTCTGTATGTATTGAGCACACAATTGAGGGGAAACACGTAACGTTTATTCTGTATGTATTGAGCACACAATTGAGGGAAAACACGTAACGTTTATTCTGTATGTATTGAGCACACAATTGAGGGGAAACACGTAACGTTTATTCTGTATGTATTGAGCACACAATTGAGGGAAAACACGTAACGTTTATTCTGTATGTATTGAGCACACAATTGAGGGGAAACACGTAACGTTTATTCTGTATGTATTGAGCACACAATTGAGGGAAAACACGTAACGTTTATTCTGTATGTATTGAGCACACAATTGAGGGGAAACACGTAACGTTTATTCTGTATGTATTGAGCACACAATTGAGGGAAAACACGTAACGTTTATTCTGTATGTATTGAGCACACAATTGAGGGGAAACACGTAACGTTTATTCTGTATGTATTGAGCACACAATTGAGGGGAAACACGTAACGTATAGGTCGTACGTTTTAGGAGTGATCTTTTGTGATCTTAGATTAACGATTTTAGTCATAATACATGTTTTATAAGATCTTAACACTTTCATGTATTGTTTATAATTATTTGATTCTGGCAGACTTGTTCTGGTTTAAATTGAAAGCACCGACTACAATAAAGTGTGAAAAAACCAAACGTATTCGTGTTGAAAAGATGCCAATATGACAAAAAAAAATTATCATGAAGCAAGAGCACTTTTTGTTCATTTATTCTTTACAAACGGAGGGAAAAGGGGAATCTTTCAGTAATAAAAGATGTTTAATGTCTCAGCACAACCTAAACGTTAAACTTACGATAGAGACAGTTTGCCTATTGACCCAAGCTTACCAAACAAAACATTGGTGTTTCGCGCGTGTTGTAAACAACCTTTAAAGTAACGTGTTTTCCAGTTTAGAAAACTAGCTCATCATTTGCAGCTATGATTAGCATTGATTCTTTTAAAGATTAAAACCGAATAACTGCTGATTTAAAGAAGCAAGATGGGTGTGTCAAAGAAACAATGCCAAAATTCGCAAAGCGGTCCAAAATACCAGCAACAGCAGAAGAAAACTATGGAGTCTATATTAGGATGTTTCCCTTCAGATATGGGTTTGAAACAAAGGTTACAAACCCGAGCATTGAGTTCCCGATGACAGGTTTCTTTTTATGGTAATTAGTCTCCCAACTGACTTACGCATTTCCCATGGTTCTACCCGGCTTGACCAGCCCTTATGGACAGTAGAGTTTAGAGTCTTCCTCCATCGACACGTGTCGGGCAGTGCTTTGTAAATGAAATAAATGATGGTGATACGATGTTAAACCATGAATAAAAAAAAAACCTTACCGAAAATAAGCTATCAACGTATTGAAATTTGCGAATGGCCAAAACTGAAAAAAAAGTAAAAATAAATAAATACAGCAAATGATAAATTGTTGCAAGGAAAATACATGATATTTTCGAATAGAATCCATTGCTTCCAACAACCGTGTTTACATCTCGGTTTTCTCGGTTGTTTCTAAAGTTTTCATACGAAAATGTCGCAAAGTGAGTAGTAAAAACCCCGCCTATCATCAATTCAAGGTTACATCATAATTGGATTCATAAAAAAGTGTAAAGTAAGCTCTATCTGCTTGACATCCGTGCAATGATAATTCCTTTACTTGAATATGGTATCAAATACTATGGATATGCAATAATTCTAATTTCTTTTTAGATCCCAGTATATCCATTTAATCTTTTATCATAAATTATGAATTTGAATGCACCTGGGACTGAAGCCTTAAGGTCAAACACTTAACCACAGAGCTTCCGGGTCGCAATTTCGTGTGAAAAAAAGGTATTTTGGATTTCTCTTTGATAAGGGTTTACGCTGGTTCCAAACAGTATTTTGTTAACATTGCGACGCAAACCATAAGACACCCACTATTCCTTGTATCTAATCACAATTAAATCGTTACTGCCATACAATTTAATCAGTGATTACAGTTCAATATTGTCTCAATTTACACATGGTATTGTAACGAACCGATAATTCAAAAGACACAATTACATCTGATCAGCGAAAATGACTGCCGTCCATTGACCAGTTGTATCGTCTATTTATATACCCATATGTTCACTATAACAATGTATTAGGTACCCTAATTAGCATAAACGTTCCAAAAACGTGAGATAACTCCCACCTCCGAAACGACTCGTTTCGAGTCTTGTCTTTTGGGAAAGGCAACTCCGTTATATAGAGAAAGCTTCAAACCACCGCTGCAACCAATGAAACGAACCGAGAAAGAACTAAAAAGACAATTAAATCAGATTGGTGAAAATCACTGACGTCTACCGAACAATTGTGTTGTATATTCATACACATGATTGGTCTCTATAACTATGCATTAGGTTCCTTAATTTGCAAGTTCCAAGAACGTTTCATTATGTAATACAAACCGATGTTGACTGTTCATAGAGATCCATGCATATGCTAGATAATAAAAGGCGTTGCTGATTTCCAAAGTCGTTTTTATTTCTCTTCGTGTCTGTTTTTCTATGGCAGATATGTTGTTTGTCACTGTATGTATTCTTATCACTTTTATTTTCACGTTCGTTGTTTAGTAACACCAAAAGACATGTATTAGACAAAAAGGGAGAGTATTCAATGGTTTATTTCTAAACAAGAGAAGACATTAAAAACATAGAACCAGAGGAGAAATCACTATTATTGAGTTTATGCTGTTATTTACCCAAACGACTTGGTGTCTTTCACACCTTTATACGTTTTGCATTAATAATCTTTTCAAAATGGTAAGTGACCCAAATATCCTTTGTGCAAATCCTGTATAACGAGGAAAAAGGTTTAGTAAATAGTGAAATTGATAAGGGGACTTGTCAATTTTAAGACGATGGTGATTTATGACGTTATGAGTGTTGACTTACATGGGAATACAGCCCTCTTCATACTTAAAATCATAATCGACCTACTGTTTGCTGCGGGCCAACCCTTCCTCGTCGAGACAGACGGCATGCAGACGTTTCTATCTCTGCAGACGACAATATGTTTTATAACTATGGCGTAAACAGCATGCACATGGCCTTCGATATGGTTTTTTAAACACACCCACCATTTAGGAATTGGCGACGTGTCCTTATTAAAGGCATCAGCAGAGTATAAAATGATAAACGCTGAAATGAAAACAATCTTTTTACGGTATTTGATAGAGAGCATTGTGGTAAAAGTAAAGGATGACATTAATTCATTTTATCACGATGGTTTTAAAAGACATCCACAGGATGAAATTAAAAGTAAGGCTTTGTGGAGGAAGGCTACAATCTATCGTCTGCTAATGGGCCGTCTGCCCTACATTACAAACACGACCTTGTTATTTCTTTTACCTATCCATTCATAGATTCGAATGTACTAGACTTTGCGAGTTGGTTTGAAATGAAGTTTTGCACTGTTTCAGAGGGTTTTTTTCCCAGTTACATAACAGTGTACGTGATCTGGTCCTTTAACGAATAAAAAATGATTTCCGTTCTGAACATGCTTGGTCTATGGTGACAGACATACAATTTATGTTATATATGCATCCAAATTCTGAAAGAGAAAATTCAACTAACATTAACGACGCCTCGGATTAACGAACCTCATTGGCTATGGTACGGAGCAAGCCTGGGTTTCGATTTTGTGACCCAAATTTTCCAAGTCAGGACGAATTCATTTGATGTAAGTATCGTCAAAATATTTATCAATGTAGCATTTTTTAACCTATATGTTAATGCTTTTCCGTCACTATTATAGTCAGTTTTATTATCGTCTTTTGAAAAGTCCCCGAAATAGAACAAAAAAAGGTTAAACACGTGTAAGATCTGAAGAGGGTGGAGTAGAGTTGGATGACCCCACTCATCATAGTCGGGGGTTTGATCCTTGCCAGAATAAAAACATGTTCCTCGATATTAATTGGCCGATATCGACATGTACTTATACAGTGTCAAAAGAGTCAACATTTCGATTTATGAATTCGCTTTTCAAGTGTCAGAAGTCAACGAGGATAGGCGATAACACTCCTTAACATAATACAGTTGGTATTTGTGATTCGTTTCTGTGGTAGGATATGTCGTTTGAAAACATTGTAACAAAGGGAAAATTTGCTTATGTTGAGCAACTTCTCCCTTTGTTGAAATCTTTTCATTGCTTATTGATCAATGGTATAGTCTAAAATTTGCTATGCCATTATTGTGCTTAATTCTCCAAGCTCCATATTGGTCCTACTATAAGAAGGGTTAAAGAGGGCACCGTTGCACCCGGAAAGTGGTTCTTTTAATTTCACACATAAGCCTGTGTATGGTCTTCACAAACGCACATCCTGATCAAACTAGAGTCTTTCAATATTGTTCCTCGGCGTCTTGTGGGTTCATTCTTGGATTTTCTCGAGTTTTGTCCAGTAGAGATTAAAATAACTAAATCGATCGAATGATAAACCTTTTACCATGATAGAAATGTTTTACAGTTTGTTAAGAGTTTTCTTTTTTCCATGGACCAACATATATATAACTCTTCAAGGGTACACACCTGTTCATTCTAGGCCAGTGGCATGTCTTACGAAAAAGGAGCCTTAAACCATTGTATAAAAACCTTTAAAATATTTCAGGTCTGGGGTAGAGCGCCAGCTTCTGGACACGAGGGTCGTGGGTTGGAAATCTGTAGGAAGCGGGATCTGCCTTGCAACCTTTCATTAATCCACATTCGGTGCGAGTTCTGCTTATGTATCCAGGAAGCAGAATCGAAAGTGAATATTTCAAGTTGTAAGAACTTGTTTCACAATCGATGTAAAATGAATAAGTTTAAACTAAACTGAAGAACAACCGGAAGTACCTTGAACTTCTGTCTTACCATTGGTGTACCGGAAACAGTTGTCGCTAGGTGTGGCTGCCTATTTTATAACGCTCGTAGGTTGTAATTTATCTTTATCCCATGTCAGCCATACTATTATCTCACCTAATGAGGTCTCTCTATACAGTTTAATAAGATCGGTTTATAATGGACCTTGTATTAATGACTCTTCACCAAACGACGTGATTTTGACTTGAAGTTTTCCAAATTGAAAAAACAATTGCAGCAAACTATAAGACCCGTCAAGTATTTTGGAAGATGTTAACATGGTTTGGTAAAACTGATCTGCGTTAAATGGAGAAAATTCTCACTTGAAAAAATTCTTTTAATGATTTTGTCAAAAGCCATTTATAGCAGATCAGAAAAGCTTTGGAAATGTTTGGTAAAGGACAAACCCTGACCCAACTCCCTCGCTGATCTTTCATGGTTAAAAAGCAAAGCCAAACGATAATAGTGAAATATAAAAAGAACCCACCCATACTTGTTGGTATTGGAAGAGACCATTGCGTTTTATTTCAAAATTTCACATTTAGCAACAATCATATCTCTTATTTTTCGCAGCTGAATTTAAAAATGTTGACATAGAAACGTTTAGAAGAACACATATGAAGTAATATGATAATGTGGACTACGTGTCTTTTTCTTATCAAAAATCATTGGTAATTAAAACCTATTTTGGCCTATATTTATTGGTACTCAAAGATCGAACTTTAGCCAGTCGACACATGTAATTATCTTTCAAATATGGAAGGTTTCGATTCCATTTTAAAGGCGGTTCCCTTTGAGGAATTCACTAATTACATATTACACTTTTGTCCAAATTGTTAATACAATGAAGACAAAACATTTGAAACCCGAAACTGGAGATCTATAATTTTACGTTGATATCCTCCCACAAAACATGATAAAGGTTGATATAACGTGATGATTGATCATCTAGCTTATTGTCATTGCATTGTGTTGAATTTCATCGTTGATGGTGCTTCCCTGCATTTAACAACCATAAATTAAAACATTGTTCTGTTGCACAAATGTCTGCTTCCATTGGTTACATTTCCTAGATAACCAAACCTAACCAATTGTGATTTACAAACATTCAATCGCACAGCGTTCTTACATGACTGATAGAAGGGTTGCCAATCCGGGATTCGAACTAGGAATTCCGTGATATAACTATCGCTATCGCTACCAACATATTAGGGCTTAATACACGGGGATCACGGGTTCAATTCTCACCATCGGCACGTCAATCTTTTGAGGGGGTGTCCTTTGACAAGACACTGCAGAGCCCTGTCTGCATTGTAATACACCCTATATACATAAACAACAAACCAAACAACTACACACAATGCAACTCTGGCTTCCCATATCAATAACTGAGTCTTGTATGACTTATTTTCTCAAACATCATTGTTTTAACAGACTTAGCGACTCAAAAAAAAGATTAATATGATGTGGAGAATTATTTGTTACAGAAGTTCTATCTAATGGATATGAAGATTTGCTTTCTTTAAGAATAAACTATGTCGAATGCTGATCTTTCTTTTTTGGCCACTGACGTGATGTCATATAGCCGATTGGTTTAAGTTCAAGACGATGGTATATGTGTCTTAGTTCGTCATGTTGTTCAACGTTTCAATGTCATGGGGTTTACTAAAGAACTAGCCATTATGAAAGGCTTTGTCCTTTGTCACTTGTCAAATGAAGCAAGTTGGTTGTCGCAGCAGAATAACCAATGGCAAAGCATCGAAACATTTAAACAAATATGGATGGTGGTCAAAAACGCTTGTAACAAATATTTAGATATATCACTTTTACATTCCCTCGTCGAAAACACACCCTACCAATTTTAACAAGCTAGATTCAATCCCTATCACCCTTATCATCGAAGAGGAAATACAAGACTATTTTTGCGTTTTGGTAGTTGATACGGACACACCCGAGTAATGAGTGATCCATTTCAACCCAGGAGTCATACCACCATTCTACTGTTGCACCATTGTGTTCGTCGCCGTTATACATAGCATGTCGCACAGACATGGATCTCTGTCTGTGCTTGTATGTAAATAAGATTTGTAATAATCACAAGATTATATGCATAATGGTAAAAGAATGGCTGCGTTGTGTCATTTATATTTCGACATAATCCACAGCTCTGACTGCTTCCCTTTACATTATCATGCAAATGAAAGAAAACCTGGCTTTGAATGCCAGTGTCGATAGACAGATCAAAGTTGGATCTCTAACACGGCTCCGTTTGGCTTGTGAGAAGAAATATACCACACATATTCTTAATACAAAAAAATCAAAGATTCAAAATAGAGATTAAGAACCTAAAACAAGTTAAATGTTCTCTTTGCTCTATTTACAAACGAATATTTTGAAGGCAACTTACCACAAGCAGAAATCGCTCATCATCAGCAATTTCTCCTTTTGGTACGATTTTTGTACACGCTTTTTTATATTGCTTGTCTACGTCAGCGTGTAAATGTTAGTAAATCAGCACAGTAGAGGGTCTGTTTTTTATGAATTAAATTCCTGTGACCATATTGTTAAATGGATGGCGTGACTTACAAGTATAAATCTCACCAGTCGATCTTCGATCTGTAATCTTTCTCGACTGACCCCTTACTATTGTTAATAGACCCTATTTAAAGCGAAGAACGAGGAGCCAGAAAACCGGGCCTGTGACCCTCGGTGATAGTGTCCGAGGCGAGTGCTCCCCTGAGATTCTTTAAAATCGCAGCGACTAGGGCTTGCTAAGTAAAGCAATTGGGAAAGTAAGCTTTCGACATCCTCGCTCCATGATGAACAATGCATGGCAATATATCTGAAACACTGTTGAAGCGATGAAAGGTCATATTGAAAAACGCCAAACAATACTTAACAAATATTATAAAGTTCTAGTCGCTACAAACTTGAAACTTTTCATGAAACATGCCTTATCTGCTCATCACCCGTCTTTAATAAACATTCCGCTCGAACCTTTATTCAAGATTCTTGCTAATATTGGTTAAACTAACACCATATCGTCCAATTCCCTTAAATACTTTCATATGTCCTCATATGTGTGAACGATCAGCTTTAAGTGACTACAAACAACTAGACACCAAGGATATGCCTTACCAAGAGTGTCCACAGTGGAACTGCGACATTTTTCAGGAAATGCATTAGTCGTGTCGTGTACTACTGGATGTTAATGCGTAAAATATAAATGGTTAAATGGATCTATTCTTTAAAGCAAGAATGTCCCAAGGGAACCCACGAAAAACTCATTGCGTATCGAAGCACTTGCAAGACATCTCCAATATACCTTTTGATTGATAAATTTCCTCGAATGCACACATCTAATGACACTGCATTGAATGGCAAACAAGCAACAAGTGGTAAAACAAGAAAAATGCTGTACACGAAGAATTATCCCCCTTTTTTAAAGTGGTTTCTTCCACATACCATGAAGATAATTTTCCTATTTTTTCCATATATTGAAAGCTTCGGCTCATACTTGCACTTTGAACCAGTCCCCACAAAACTGCTATGATGGAACCAGTTAATCATCGACATTAATCATCTAAAGGGTTCTCAAATCGTCGCCCCGTATTAATGACGTTTGGCAACGCTCCAAGCAATTCTCTATTTATCTACATTGTTCGTGTTACATTCATTAATAAGGAAAAGAAACGAGGAGAATATCGATATAAATCAAAGCACTCGAAGTATTTAAATCGAAAACACTTGAGGGGCGTCACTCACAATGACACCTTTGTCCGTATAGAGTCTGGCCGAGCCACTCCCTGTTGCAGACGAAAATTGGCCACCCTTCTGCAGACGACATTTAAGGTAAGGTAACTTTAAGGCCTGATAGTGTTAGAGTGTTGAAGCTGAATTCTAACTCAAACAAACAGGTAAATGCAGAACTCCCACAAAGCTGAAACACAAGTTCTTGATCCTGAATTGTCTATATTTATTCAAATCTTTTGCATCTTCTTAGATAGCAAAGCTGCTGGTTTGAGGTTATCGTTGGTCCAATTAGGCACATAAACATAGGAAATGCATTTACTCTTGGAAATTTTATTAAAGAAGTACACGAACAAAAAAAAAAGAAAAATTGTTGATTTTACAATTAAAACAATGCGTTTATATTGGAAATGCATGCATGTTTAAAAACTTTGCAGGCTGCTTTGCTTTTGAAAGTTGTCGATGCGATGTCGTTTCTCATAGCGAAAAGGATGGTGTTTTTATGAATGGAGTGTCGCTATTGTACGGGGTAAGTAGATATAGACTGGATAACAATACTCCTCTATTCCTCTGTTAATCCCAGCCCTGTTCCTGAAATCATTACAGCAGACTGATTTTAAACCGGTTTTTGAATCGACAAAATACTCAAAAATGAATGTTTAAAATGTTGAATAGATGTTCAGATACTTAGTAAATAAGATAGAGCATAGTATATATTTTTGCAAGACGTGCGGTCTTTCCATTTCTATGCATTTTCTTTAAATGTCGTCTGTTGAAATAGCACTAAAAATTGTTTTTATTAGGTAAAGGGTAGCACCCTGCCATAGTAAAACACACCTTTATCGGTGAAATACTGCTCAAGACGGATCGGATCAGTTATTCTTGTATGCATAGACTAATCCGTCGCGACACATTGTTCATCTAGTGTTTTAATTCTAACTAAATGGGATAAAACATGTGGCTTGAAATTGAAATTGGATAGATACATCATCTATAGTTATACGAAAATACGTAGTTCAGCTTAATGTATCTCCACACTATGATATCATGTCCTTGGTTTTCGCTTTGACGACGCGTGCCTCTTCTTTATTCATTCTTTCTTTCTTTTTACAGAATACTAGCCAATTTTCGAGTGGCACAAATTCAGGTCATTCTCTTTTAATAATAAAGTAGCACACGAGGCAATTTATGGGATAATCTCTTGACAAATACGTACTTTCTACGTCTCTCTGTTAATTTATTTATTAAAGACTCCACACAAACAAGGCTCTAATTCATTCGCGGATTAATGACACATTATCGGGTTAATATTTACACATGACAGGAATATTGACGACACACTGGAAGGGCGTTGTCAGTTGAAAGGACCGTGTTTATTTTGGCTGGAAATGCACGTGTCAAATTATACGGTATTAAACTTTCTCTAAACGCATTGTTTGTTATCAATAAGCGGTACACGGCACGAGAAAATGTTTGCCAGAAGTCTCGTGCCTTTGGCCGATTACCAAACATGGCTTTGCTGTGGAAGAGTCAATAAAATGTTATTTGATAAAGTAGAAATTGACATGTTTCTCATTTTGTCCAGCACCTCTTTCCTCATTACATGTTTTATGTATTCAAACATAAATGTGTCTTACAAATCCTCTACTCTTGGATTGTATGATCGTTTCATACCACAAAGAGGAGAGAAGAGTTGACGCAGCGAGTAATGTTCTGATGCAATTTTATGTAACTTGCAATTTTTTGAAAATCGTGCGATTTTACCTAGAACGAAATAGGACAATGCCTTTTGTTAAACATTTGACAAATCAGATTAGTGCTTTCTGAGTCTGGGTGTCATCCCAATAGTAAACAGGTTAAACGAATGCTTCAATAAAAGCGAGTACAATGAGGCAACAACAACCATCTACAAGGGAATGCATAGATTATCTGATAATGCAGTGTATGCATAGACTATCTGATAAGACACTTTGCAATTGCGCTTTAACCCTTTACAAAACGCCAATTTGTAGACTGTGCCAAATTGAAAGAGTTTCAAGAAGACATTTCAAAATGGGATGGAATTGGCAAATACTCTTCTGAAAGGTCAGAAAAAAAATGTGTGAAAATGAAAAATTGCTCGTTACGAGAAATTTCTCATTTTCCCACAATGTTTTCCAGGGTCGTCTGCAACAAAGTGGTTAAATGTCGTTATTGTTTGGTAATGGGTTAAAAGACAACTTCGATCGTGCGTTGGTATCCGAATAACAAGTATTGGTCAGAAATTATTTGCTCTTAAAACGTCGTTATCAAAACAATCTATGACGTTACTTTCAAACTTGGAGCAGTCGCAATTTTGTATCACTTTTCTTTTATTTCTACTGTACTTCTACGATTGCTCTGCCGCAATTTCGCGTTATCAGTATAGTGCAATTATGTTATTCCCATCGTACTGTCGTAGTTTTGTGTTATTGTTATCCCCCTATTGTGCTCAAACCATCACTATGTCGTATATTTGCGATATCATTATCATACATATGCACTATCACATTTTCATTGTTGCAACTGTGATGTATCGGTGTCGTACTATTGGGGTACTATTGCTATATCACCATCGTACTGTCATCATTTCGAGTTATCGTTATTGAACAACTGCGCTCTCACCGTCATTTCCGTCACTGTTTTGCATTATCGTTATTGCACCAATACGTTAACGCTATCGCACTGTCGTAATATCGCGTTAACGCGTTACCGTTACTATTGTTTTGATTTTGCGTTTTTACCATCGCAATGTCGTAATTTCGCGTTACTGCTACCAAACTATTGCGTTTTTCATCACCACACAGTCGTTATATCGCGTTATCGTAATTGAACTTTTGCATTTTTAGTATTGCGTTATTGTTATCGCACCTTGCGTTTTTACCGTCGTTGGTCGTAACTTTGAGTTGCCGTTCTTGAAATGTTTGTGTCTTTACCATTGCAATGTCGTAGAATCGCGTTATTTTATCACACAAGTGCGTTTTCGCAATCGCATGGTCGTAATTTCTCGCTCTTGTTATTGAAATATTAAATTTTAACAATCGCATGGTCGTAATTTACGCTATGGATTTTGTTTTATGGCGTTTTCAATCTCAATGTCGTATTTTCGCGTTATTCTTATCTTACTATCGCATGTTTACTATCGCACTGACGTAATACAAGTATCGTGTTACGGTTATTGAATGATTGCGTTTTTACAATGGCATGGTCGTAACGGCGCCCTATCGTCACTGTACAATGGTGCCTTTTATCATCGCATTGTTTTAATTCCGCGTTATCGTTATTGAACTATTGCGTTTTGCCATGGAATGGTCGTAATTTTGTGATATCGGTATTGAATTATTGCGTTTTTGGACTAAGGGTGCGTCAGCACCTTAGTCCATTGAACTAAATACCACTTTTTGAGGGACGGTACTTTATCGGTACACAAACAGCGGTCTGACCCCAATTACTCATTAAACATCCGCCTTCACTGTGCGGACTAATACCATCTTGGAACTAGGAATGTAGTCCGGATTTACTCGCTTTGTTTTGCTCTATATTATAATAACTGTTGCCTCATTGGAAATCGTTAAATTTGCAGATGTTAAAAAAATAGACTATCGTTCAATCTCTGTTCACAGAAATAATGATTATAGTAATGGTGGTAAAAGGGGCAGCTGTTTTCCTCAAGATGTTTCCCAAAGAAATTTTCATATCTTTCCTCAATCATCTTGCTTTAAACGCACCTTAGTCCTTCAGCGCTATCAGCGCTTTCATTTAAAATGACATGGTCGCTATTTCGCGTTATCGTCACTGTACAATTGTGCTTTGTCACCGCATTGTCTTAATTCCGCGTTATCGTTATTGAGCTATTGCGTTTTGCCATGGCATGGTCGTAATTTTGCCAACTCGTTATCGAACTGGTGTGGTTTTTATCGTCGCATTGCCGTAACTTCACGTTTTTGTTATTGAACTATTGTGTTTTAACATGGCATGGTCGCGATTCCTTATTATCTTTTTTTTTGTTCTTTTGTGCTTGTATCATCGCACTGTCGTAAATTCACATTATCTTTTTCGTACAACAGCGCTTTCACTTTCGAATGGTCGTTGTTTCACGTTAATATATAGTTCCGTTACACCATGACAATGTCGCAATTTCGTATTGTGACACTATTATGCTATCACCATTGCACTGTCGAGATTTTACGCTGTCGTTGTTGTTTGATCATTCACTAATTAAAGTATAGTAATGTGGCTCGCCTTCAAATTATTAACATTTGTCAACACGAGTATGAAACCTAGATACATCCACCAGACTTTATTAGAATCTTTGACGTGTTCATATTGTATTGATACAAAATCAACCTATTACACGCCAACTAAATGGATTTATAAATAAAGGCTGCGAAAGGGTTTCTAACGAAATGTTAACGCATAAGAAATTGTTGTCTTTGATCAGCCCGGTTCACCCTTTCCTTGTAATGTCATCCTCATAAAAGGTTGAATTGCTTAAATGGACAATTTATACTTGTTTTATAATGTTTCCTTCCAAACCCCCTGTTTAAGCTTTTCTATCTGTATAATTGCCGTCTGGCGTTGCGTTCAATAAGGGTAAACTATAACTTAAAACGAATAGATTCATTCACATCGACGTTATGCGCTTTTATCCTTTTGCTAATTTTCTTTAAATTGTCAAAGTTCCATATGAGCAGACAAGCCCGTCTCAGATCTATTTGGATATTCCAATCAGGCCAATCCTGGAAAACACCTTGCCGCAGGTAATGGTTTCACTTTTATCAAAGGTTCTTTGTCAATTGAAATAAAACCCACGTAAATAACTGTCATAATAAGTAATAAAGGTATACCTAATTATAGGTTCGTGTCTTCCATAAAAAATGGTTTTGTTAATGGTTCGCATGACCCACGGGTCAACCACACCCTTAAATATCATTGCACGTAATCCAGAACCCTTCTTATATATAGGTCGACATAACCGTTACTGGATAGACACGTCTTTATACCATAAACGTTCCGTTGAAAACATAATTAAAACGTAGATAATGTTGCAGGTTCCGTCTTTGTAATTGATCTTTCATTAGTTTGGTGTTTTTGGACGCTCAAGTATTTAACAAAGTGTTCCTGCTTTGTGTTAAAATGTTTAGAGATCCGATACTGTTCTTTAATTATACCGTTAATGTTAATCTGATCCTAGACTATTGATCTACATTATCAAAAGACTTCAAAGGCCTCGGCTAAGCAACAGAATATGAGTAATAAAACGCGCACCCCGCCATGTAAAAAACAACTCTTTCAATCAAACCGAATAGTGGCCAAAGTGGCGCATGGGATCAGATTCTACGGTATGCAAAAATGATCTTGGGTAACCTGCTTTGAAAACGTTTTTTGCAGATAATTTATCTTTATATGATCTTTTGAATGTACTTAGAGTGGTATTCACATGTTAAGGGTTTTCCTTCACTCCATAATTTTGCTTATTTAAAGGACTTTTGTCCCCTTATATATGGAATTGAAAATAATTATCTTTAGGGGTCATAACCAGGTTCTGGGTCAAGTAAAACCCTGTATGTTAATCATGGACGATCAAATTGTACGCGTTTGCATGCTGTGCGGTTTTTTTTTTCGATGACACGGCGCATGTGCGAGGGACACACCCCTTATTTTCGGAGTATCTCACAGCCGATTAGTCCTGATCTATTATTACCGCTGACCGTGTGCACCCTGGCTCGGGTTACCGCGCCGACATGCTTGTAAACAGAATATAGGCGACGTTCTTCTTTCTATCTTTCATTAATGCACGACGCTTAACATTGATCATTATAATGCATGTTCTGTTGTAGTCTTACAGTCCTAGGCTACGAAGAATTGTCTTGCCAAAGGACACGGAACGACTTGAGAACCCAAGATGGCCGATCTCATATCCACAAGACTTCCAGACAACCACAGAACTGTAAGAACAGCATTATTATTAATATCATCAAAATATGAATCGCCCTGTCAACATCGACGAGGAACAACTTGTTTGCAGAGATAGCAGTCAAACATGCTTTCAGCAATGAGGGAAATCAACGAACACACAAGCGAGACGTTTAGGACGCATACAAGAATAATGTTTGACACCAGTCGTGCAGACATTTCCAGTTGTAAATCTACAATGACGTACGTCACGGGGCATACAGTACGCAGATCGCTAACTTGCAATACATGTTGATATTGGGTAACATTTCAAGTAGATGTGATATTTCTTTTTTATCGTGAATTTCATTGAAGCTTCACGCGTATGCCAGTGCAATATTCAAGCTCTTTTTACACTATTCCCTCACTTACAAACCCGTTTTTAAGCCACTGATTGGATCGCCAGACAAACAGATAATTCATTGGTAGACAAAAGCGTTAAGGGTATCTGTCGATCGAGCTATGGTTTCCAATTGTAATTTATATAGGTAGAGATACCGAGCTTCTTATTTCATTTTATTCTAAGAAATGTTTGGGACTTTGATTTGAAATTTAGTGTATCATAAATATTTGCATATGCTTGATTTCCTTCATGACCGCCATCGAATTTTGAAGATGAATTTCATTGGCAAAATCATATATAAACATTTAATTTTGTACATCGATGTTATAGTGGATAACTTTTGAGCTTCGTTTGTATGAATAAAAAGGTTAATTTGAAATGTTTTTGTGGACCTTTTATATACTGTATAAATGGTATGATTTATAGTAAACGCATTTGGTTAGATTGATGGCTTTGTATTTACAAATAGGTTTCACATTAATCTAAACGGCCTTCACCTGTGTACTTTAATGCACTAATTTCCCTTCCTTTTAAGGGTTTTTGTGTTCAGTCCAAATTGAGAACTTTAGCAGACGACAACGGTGAAGTATTGAGAAAATTATCGAACTTTGTTACAGTATTAAGAAGACATGATTGTGATTGACAAAAATGATGAGTATGAAGAAACTCGCTTATTGTATCGGAACTTCTCTGAATCTTCTACAATTGTAGGCATACTTAGAGACAAAACATTAGTCGATATACTATACCGCGTGGTAAAGGACATACTTCACTACAAGCAAATTGAGGACCAAACACCGTACATTGCCTTTGGTTTGAATTTCTTCTCTTCGTCACAAAACGACATACTTAATCTTTATACTTAACAAGAGCTTTTTCCCTAGAGTCCATTTAAACAGCATTGCTCAAATGCAATGGACGAAAAGTATATCCTGATGTTGGTGCACATCAGTTCTCGTAAGTCTTTATTTGCATCTGAATCAAGCCTTGCATTTCCATGTGTCAATGCATCCTTCACAAATAAAATATACTTTATTATTGCTTTGTATAAATTGCACGCTGTATCGAGTCAAATGGCATGGGGTCACTTTCTTTTGTATATCTATTTCAACAATATTGCAGACATATCGGTAAGAAATCAACATAAACACGAATTTATTTCGCATACCTATGACTACATGATTCCAAAAGGTTTGATTTTTTTCTTTGGACATGGAAAGGGTTTCCATGCCAGTATGGTCGGCAATGTTTCTGGTCGCTGGTACTTCCTGACCTTCAGGGTAGAAACTCTAGATCGGAGTTGTCACTGCGGACGCAATTGTATATTTCTGGCAAACTTGAGTTTCTCCCATAACCACATACGTAGCTATTGTTATGGATGTGCGGTGTAAATACAAATAAAACTGCCCATTTATATCTATTAACAAGTTTTTCACCTGCCTCTCTCCCCCACACGAACAAACCCATGGCCTCGGGGGTTACTCCGAATTGAGTCATCATTAGATAAATGTCTATCATAATCATCATTAAGACATTCAGTATCTCCTAATAAATGTATCGGTTGACTGTGTTGCCATGGAATCGTAAACGTTTATACTATTCCATTTTATCCGCGAATGTCCTCTCTACCATGAATATATCGACAGCAGTTTGGTTATATCGCGGTATTAGTGCTCAATTTTTAATCCTTTAAATGTTGGGCAATTTTCTAAAAAAAAAAAGATTTTTGTTCCGTCTACTTTCCAAACCTTAAACATCTGCTATATCTTGTTCAGGAAGTATACGCAAATTAGCAAACAGGTTAAATCACAGACTAGCTGCCCATTTACTTGGCGGCTGACCTGGGTCTTACCTGTTTGTATAAGCAGGAAGTCGGTCAAGCAAAAGGGTTAACACAATGCATATGTGTAAGATAAACATACGTTCGCATCTTGTGCTTATACCAAGATGCAAAAGAAAATAATGACTTACAGTTTACCATGCTAATTGAAAATAACGTGATCAATTATAGATACGATGACCACAACAATATGATATTAATACTGTTGCAAACTTCACTCAAATGTGCTATGTAATCTACCCATATACCATGATTAATGGTTTATCATGCATTCAATAACTACATAACTAAAGATATTAACATTTCTATGCAAAAACAGTAGTAGATCCATTGTGAATGACAACCAGGACTGTATTTCTTACACGTGCTTTGATCGAATTCGTTAGTCTTTCCATTAACAAACTATTTTTAGACCACGTTACTAAATCTAACTGATGTTTAGATTTAAATGACATTTAGACACGCAATAACCTTGAAGTTAATTAAGTATTATGTACTCATAACCCATTGCTTCATAACGACTTACTTGAAGGTAACTTAAAAGAAGACTGGATAAGCCATTGTCACGCGAAAGCTATTCTTTTATCACAATAAGTTTTCGGTGAACATCAAAACAAATGTTGCCACATTCTTGCTTTAGTTGTAATCTGCCTTTGCATTCATGTTGAACTGGTACACAATTAAAGATAGGAAAAAATCCGTGTCTCTGTTGCCGTCTTTCAGGCGATTTTCATTATAACGTAATAGAAGTACCATTGGCTGTTGGTGAGCGATGTGGGCGTTTGTAAAAATTCAAATTATGCTTGTCTGAAATAGAATAAAAATAGGATTAAGTATTATTATAAAACCCTTAAACCAGCTTCTTTGTTTAAAGTGGATACGTAAGTCGTGATCAAAACCGCCTACAATAGTAAATCGTGAAAATTCAATTTAATTTTGAGGTATCGAATACGAATACCATCTCTGTGACAATCATTTATTACGTCGTATGATACTAGCTTGTCAAAAGCGTATATAATTAACAAAAAGGGTGAATAAGGAAAACGGTTAAAATTGTCTGCCGTCAAGTAGCTAAACATCGTCTGTTGCTGATAATAGACTTAATAAGCCGTGATATGATCTTGTATTACAGCGATCGTACTGAACAATGAAATATTGTTTGAACCTTATCTGCAGTCATTCTTTAGTTAACCTTTTTATTCTTTCCTCGACTACACGAAATGGTGATGTCTAGAATTGAAACAGTTGACAGAAGAACAATGGACACGATGCAGGAATAGTTGGAAGGCTTCTTGGAAGGAATATTCCGAGGCACCAACTTGTGCGGTTTGGGATTCGTTTGGTAAATATACCTCAGGGAAAATGCCGGCAAAACTATATCCATCTTTCCAAAACAGTTCATTTGCCAATAGCTCATGCTTTGGCGCCTGATTAAACGATTGTTCTATTTCCGCGTCTTTTATTAGTTAATCTAGGTTGATAATTTGTTGGCAGGTAAAGGAACACTATTTTTTTTAACTAGTAGCATGTTTTATGACAAAATATGAATAACTATCTATCTAAATGAAACTATTCTAAAGTCCTCAGGGTTATGAAACGGAGCACAGTAATTTACAAGAACTGGATTCAGTTTAACAAACGCTGTTTCGCTTATTTAGATAACCTTAAAAATTGTATTAGAACTCAAAACAATGGTACGCGTAACAGTCCCTGCTTAAAACGATTTATTCATAAATGGCTCATCGATAGGGCCTCCTAAAACAGACTAATCTAGGTATCATTGTACCAAATAGAAACCGCCGGAAATCGTCTCGTCGAGGCGTTTCTAATGAATACCAACACCATAGTATTCGTCTATCTGTTTCTAAAATACTGCATGTAGGAGCCCCGATTAAATACCTAGACCATCTAAATCATTGTTGATTAGGAAATACTAGGACCGTATGTGGGTTCATTCACAGGTACCGTATAACTACCTGCTAAAGAAACCCGCAATAAGTACTTATACGACTTGCAAATTAACCATTCACCTGATACGTAATATAATTATAGATATGTCGCGTTAATTATAGCTATTTCGAGATGAATATCGGGAATATTGATATTTCAGTGTGCCTAATCCTTCATTGGGTGTCATGGCTGGTCCAGACAAGCAATATTAGATCAAGATAAGATCAATTAACCTTTGAATGATGGGTAATTTTCTATAAATTGATTTGTGTGTCGTCTGCTATCCAAAACCTTAGATTTCTGCTGATGATGAAGAGAAAAACCCCGATTAGCAAACAGATTAGATCACAGGCCAACCACCAATTTGCTTGGTTATACACCATTGTGACATGAAGACGAATTACTCTTTCGGGAGGTGGTTTATTAAGACATGTGATATTGGTATATCCAATGCAGTTGTGGTCCGTATGATGGAATGGAAGAATCAGATTTATTGAAAGACTTTATCAAATGTCGAAACTTAAACTGATTCTACAGACGACATAGTGGCTTGCGTTAAAACAAGAACATATTTATCTGATAGGTAATTGGTAATCTCTGAGATTGTATGAGCTTTTCCCCTTAACAAAATTTGCTCGATTTATAATGGGTTTGGTTAAGCTGCTTCGGGATATAAGCATAAACATGATGAAGTTTATTTTGATGACTTTCAGTCCACGACAAGGATAAATCTTATGACAAAACAAGAAATAAATCAGACGGCAAATCAAGAACAAATCAGACGAAAAAACAAGAACAAATCAGACGACAAAACAATAACAAATCAGGCGACAAAACAAGAACACATCAAATGACGAAACAAGAACCAATTAAATGACGAAACAAGAACAAATCAAATGACGAAAGAAGAACAAATCAAATGACGAAACAAGAACAAATCAAATGACGAAACATGAACAAATCAATTAACGAAGCAAGAACAAATCAAATGACAAAACAAGAACAAATCAAATTACTAAGCAAGAACAAATCAAATGACGAAACAAGAACAAATCAAATTACAAAGCAAGAACAAATCAAACGACAAAAGAAGACCAAATCAAATGACGAAACTAGAACACTCAGGCGACAAAACAAGAACAACTCGATGCGAAACAAGAACAATCATCCGACAAAACAAAACCAAATCAAATGACGAAACAAGAACAACTCAGACGACAAAACAATAACAATCAGAAGACTAAACAAAAACAAATCAGACGACTAAACAAAAACAAATCAGACGACAAAACAAGAACAAATCAAATGACGAAACAAGAACAAATCAAACGACAAAGCAAGAACAAATCAAATGAACAATCTAGAACAATCAGACGACAAAACAAGAACAACTCGATGCGAAACAAGAACAACTCAGACGACATAACAAGAACAACTCAGACGACAAAACAAGAACAATCAGACGACTAAACAAAAACAAATCAGAGGACTAAACAAAAACAAATCAGACGACTAAACAAAAACAAATAAAACGACAGTGAAAAGTATGAGTGATTGTACGAGAGTCGAGGTGATTTTCAAAGTGTCGTCACACAGTCCAAGCCTCCACCAGCGTAGACGTAAAGTCACAGACGTCACAGGACAATGCAATGTCAACTGATGGGCCGATTCAATTTCAAAATTAGCCATGATTTGCTTGTGTTAATTATGAACTTACCTATTTTACATTGATTGTGAAACAAGTTCTCACAACTTAGATAAATCACTCTCGATTCTGCTTCCTGGAAACATTACCAGTACCCATACCAAGGCTGGATTAATGAAATGTTGCAAGGCTGATCCTATTACTCACGGGATTCGAACTAACGACTCTCGTGTCCTGAGGCCTACTCTCTAACCATGGACCGCTAGTGTGTCTGTATAGTAATACATAAACTATTTGTTTAAAGATATATCATTGAAACCGATTTTAAACTTTAATCGACACCCTATGTTTATTTGTTTATTCCCACAATACGTCATGCTGGCAATTTCGGCAGACGACAACAATTTTTTTGCATGCGTCAAAGCGTCCCGCATAGCAGCGTGGTGGTAGATTCCGGCGGACAAATCAGTTTTTATGAAAAATCATTTTTTAACACATCCGTTTTTTGACACGCATCAACACAAACTGACATTTTCAATACAGTTATGACATGTGAGCCGTGATGCCAACAAATCGGACATGGCGCGCTCGCGTGGGTAAAATCGCCGTGTTGATACTTAAAAGGTCGTATCTCTAACACTTCGTTGAAGGAGGTGCGATTTTTCTGTTTTCATTGCACATAAACGAATATCAGACCATATTTCAAATTGGCACTCTCTATGAACTCAGCTTGAGGTGTTATCTGCTTTCAATGATCTTTGAGAAAAAACTATTTTCAAAAGTGTTCACTTGTTTGTTTCAAGACGTTCTAGTACATATATGACTTTACCCTTTACCAAACGCCATATTTCCGACTGTCCCAAATTAAAAGAATTTGCAGACGACATCGCAAAATGTGATGATATTGAAAAACAATCTTTTGATAGGACAGAAAACATTGTGGGCAATTTTCTAATAATGTTTTTCAGAATCGTCAGCAACACACTGGTCAAATGTCGCTATTGTTTGGTAATGGGTTAAAGCCATGATGACTTATGGGGACATTTCTAATGACGAGAAATTTCATCACAGTAGTCTCCTAGAACGATACTTTTAACAAATGTTCGTGAGAAAGATCATTTCATCGGTTACTGTAAGACGTCTCTCGTATATATGGTTTAAATCCATTATAATGCAAGACTTGTTTTTGTTATATAACAGGGGCCTAAATAAAACAGCTACCCAATTGAAAATGTTTTTAAAATCATGCAGTTTTCCCAAAAATTCATAGTCACGTCAGCAAGACGACCAATATCGCCTTTTGTAACAGTGGTTTCTGGGCAAGATCAAAATAGTTTAAACTTTCGTTTTCCAAAACTGCCGTTTTAATAAATTCAGTTTGGATACATATAATTCCATATTGCTTAATGGACTGACAAATTACATAGACCTATCCCTCATGGTGTCTGATATGTTTTCGTGCAATAGACAAGGGACTACAGACAACTGGTGAACTGTGCTTGATTGCACATATTTTTGCAGGTATGAAGTAAGACAATAGTCAATCGTGTATCTGTGAAAACAATGACCCAATGCCCTTGTGTGAGTTGGCTTACGACAACGGAACATTTAAGAAAGACTAGCGTTGTTCCGTTGATTACAAATGTGCATTACAATGCTTACACCGAATTGTTAGATACGGTGGTTAAATTTCGGATAACAACTCTTGCGTCTTAGAATTGCATTCCTGTAGTACAGGTTGGAGAACAATATTTACGCCTTAGTGTTATATTCCTGCATTACAAGTCGGACAACAATGCTTACGCCTTAGTGTTATATTCCTGCATTACAAGTCGGACAACAATGCTTACGCCTTAGTGTTATTTTTCTGCATTACAAGTCGGACAACAATGTTTATGCCTTAGTGTTATATTCCTGTATTACAAGTCGGACAACAATGCTTATGCCTTAGTGTTATATTCCTGCATTACAAGTCGGACAACAATGTTTACGCCTTAGTGTTATATTCCTGCATTACAAGTCGGACAACAATGCTTACGCCTTAGTGTTATATTCCTGCATTACAAGTCGGACAACAATGCTTACGTCACTGCATGACAAGGTAGAATATACGTTAGCTTTGTGGCTATGAGATGTCTTTTCATACTACCAACGATTACAATTACTCATACATACCATCAAAGCTTTTCCTCAATGGATTAATAACTCCTTATGCAAGCACATATATTTTATCAAGATTGTGTGAAAAGGAGTTATAATGCAAGATGCCGAGGTATTAGCAATCCTTTCTTTAAGTACCCTAACCGTGTGGATGTTCATTAATGAACATTTAATGAACAACAAAATAGTTTAACGGGATGATTACATAGATGTGCACTAATCCTCATCATTAAAACTTGGATTAAACCAGGACATTACAGTAACCCTGTTTTCTTGTTTTCGAATCGTTTCCCAAAGTTAACTCAAAGTTAAGGAAGTTTAGCTAAATGCCACTCCAACGCTGCATGCTAAGATACGGGTATTCATTGTAGATATTCATGAATGGACGCAAATTGATGTATTCTGCCTTTTATTTAGATATACAAAATGGCGACCTAATTCTCCCAGTGTATGCATAACAATGGTGTCAGTCCCATTCAGACTACGTTTGTATTCATACGCCAACATTAGAGCGTATTTATCCCGAGTACCCCACACGAATTTTGATATACGACAAACTTACATTTTCCCATAACCGGGGGACCTACCTATTGAGAAATTCTGAACGTAGGAATGATCTGGGTCGAGAGCGTTGTTTTCTTTGAAAGTTGATTTGTTTCACAACTGCTGACTCATCACTTTGCTGACAAAACACGCCGGATATTTTGGCTTTCTGGGAGTCGATGGCATGCTTTATGCGGCGTGAAATTTAAAAAATGTCAAAGCGGAAGGTTTTTGGTTATTAGATAAGTCTTTTCTCGTTGTACAGAAGCATCAATATGCCTTTGCAGCGCAATCTTAAAAAAAAAAAGAGGAACTACTGTGATGTCTCGTTAATCCGAACACGCCCGTTCCCAACAAAATTTCCGGATGATTGAATCATCCGGACTAATGAAGCAGAGCATGTTCTTATACACATTAAGACATAAACAGTCTGTAAGCACGTGTATACTTATCACCCTTTAGCACACGCCAAATTGTCGACCGTCCCAAATTGAAAGAGTTTGCAGACGACATTTCAAAACGTGATGAAATTCAAAAATAATCTTCTGATATGGCAGAAAACATTGTGGAAAAAGGAGAAATTTCGTCACGAGCAATTTATCCTTTAACCACAATGTTTCCAAAGGTCGTCTGCAACAAACTGGTCAAATAATTCCGTTCCCTTACCATTTCGTTCGGATTGCGAGACATCCGGATAAACGAGGCTTCACTGTATACGAATATTACGCATATTTCCTCTCTTTTCTCTAAGACTGCACTTCAAAGGCATTTTAATGCTTTTGTATAACGAGAAAAGATTTATACCGCTGCTGGGTATTTGGATATAAACACATTTTCATACGTATGCCTTTTATATGTTTTAACTTAAACAATGATCTGCGAGGTGCAGTCAAAAAGTTCAAAGACTGCGTCTGACTTTTTAAAGTGGTCTGGGATAGCGCTTTAAAATATATGTACACGTGATGTTACAATGTTATGTAGATGTTATCGATTGGTCGTTTTTTGAGACAATACAACATTACATCGTCAAAACAGTTATACAGCAAACTATGTTGTTTAAAAGTAAGAGAATGAATCTTTCTTCATTATATGTAGGTAGGTATGTGTGGTAAAGCATAGCAGATGGTTTTCAAATGAACTTCAATAGCATCACTAAGCGATTAATCACAACCATTTAAAGACGTCCGTTCCTACAGTTGCGTTTAATTAGTTACAAGGTCATTGAATCAAACAGCATGATAACATCGAAGCAGATTTGTCATCGTTTGTCCTCTTTAGAAACAATGTTCCTCTTAAGTGTACCAACACAATGTCACATATATGTTTTCCTCAACTCAGCGTATGTTTTAGTTTGGAACAGTCTCCATATAGTGAGAAGGGAAACTTGTTAACTCTGTACATATGCAAAGTATTTAACAACATTTAACCGTTCATCAGAGTAATTAAACCATCATTGATAAACGTAATGGTAAGTTTCATAAATGTGGGTTCAAAGTAAAAATAACAAAAATGTGATTTACTATACATATGAGAGTCATATCGTTGTGAGCAAGATGTCGTTTTGTCAAATGGCTTTCGGTTTACGACTGCTGTTCAAACTGTACAGCAAAAATCGCTGTCTATCTCATAAAATGGGTAAAGTCAAGGATATAGTATATTCTGGCGACAGGGGGTATATCTCGTGGTGTGTGCCAACTAAGTTATGAATGACAGTCTGGCTTAATTGAATTTCAATGGAAGGCATTAAGTTGCCAATTCTATAATATAAACCGGGAAATGGCAAAGAAGGACGTTATACGACCAACGTAAAGTATCATGCAGAATAATGTTAAAACACTTCACCATCTTATCCAGTAAAACTCCACTGTCTTTATGTTAGGCTATATCTTTTCGCAACACAAAGTTATGTATGTAGAATGTTTCGTCATGGATTAGTTTACCCGGGGTCTTCCTACCTATCTGGTACGGCACTGTTTATGTTAGCACTAAGGTACTTTTCGCCCGTTTCTGACATCATAACATTATCCCTACACTATCTGTGGATCGATGGTAAGGACGACAGTAAAAGGCGAATATCTTATTCAGTCATCTCGAATATACAATACGTTTACAAATCATTATGAGCCTCTATATGGAGAAAATCGGTTAACCCTTAGAATGCTGGGTAATTGTTTATAAAAGATATATTTTTGTATCGTCTGCTTTTCAAAACTTTAAATATCTACTCAACTTTGATGAGGAAGGATACCCAGAGTAGCATATAGGTTAGATCAGTCGCCAAGTAAATTTGCGTCTGGCCTGGATCTAACCTGTTTGCATAAGCATGTAGTCGGTTCCAGAACTTTGAGGGATAATCAGTCCTTCCAAATGTACGGTACGTGATAAGTCCGTGTTATGAGCGTCCAGACTGACGCATGACAGGACCCTTCATCTCTGTACCTTTCGGGGATAAAGTATAAAAGTAAGAGAGCTGAGCGGGATGATTACGTGGAATAATCAACTTGTAAAGATAATTGTAACTTTTTTTAAAGCAAATGCACCTTTTCAAGCACTTGAAACACAGTGCCAACATGATGAAGTGGATTTTCGCCATTTATAAAATTATTCGGACGCTTCCACATCACAATAAGAGAAGAAATAAAATTAATTAGCCACCACGGAGTGCAGCAAATCGTCCGTTTAAAGGGTCCTCTGTACAAACAAGAGATGGTGTTTTTTTAGGATATTGGCTTCTATTGGAAGATGCATTGTATACCATTTTCGTTTAAATACCCTGTACTGAAATCCTATAACCCTTGAATTGTCGAATTTGTTATGATTGTCATTAATGGTGAATGGGGCGGTATTCTTGCGGTGGAATACGATAGATAGAAGTATCATATACCGACATATATCAATTAGATGTGATATCTATTTAATTGATTCGAGCTTAAATATAAATTTGATCCTCATTTTTTTTATTGAAATAATATGTCTCTTTTTAAGAGTCGGTAGTTTTCGTATAATGAAGATCAGCATGAAATCGTATGGAAACTGATTCTCATAAGAAGTCTATGAAGGCTCATCCATTGTCCGTTTAACTTATCCATAACATCGGACTTTGTGAGCGCTCCAAATTAAAAGGAATATAAGACGACTATACTAGCCAATAGCAAAAATATCATGTTCCCTATGATATTTGGTAGAAACCATCGTGATGGATTCGTTCACGTTTAAACTTATTCATTATATACCGATTGTGACGGAAACCTAAAGCTTATTTTATTGTCTATTGGTGACTGCTTCCTAAATACCCCGATTTGTGGGCTGGTCCCGGCAACGCTCACCTCGCCGCCCAAAGGGGGTCGAACCATGGACCCTCGTTACTAGACACCGAAGAGAATTGTCAAGCGTTTTCAAGAATTGTGATACCAATAATTCAACTTCATAATTCACATTGGATCTAAGTCTACAATAGCGATGAGCGCATCATATGGTCATGTTACCGTCTCAGTAACTCTTTAGAATGGACTTTTAAGCAGCTTTGTGTTAATTATTTTAGACCGTGCACAACTCTACTCTTAATGATCGCTATTCTAGCTTTAAACGGTGTTGTTCCTAATCAAAGCATGTATATGTACATGGAAACCTTGCTCGGGAACAATGCCAGGATATTTCACGTCTCGCGAGAGAGTGCGGTATTTGACTGGGCATACATCACGTGCCGGGGATTACCCATAATGCCGTGAGGAGTGGAAGCGGCCATTTATCAAGCCAGCGGTAAACACATCTGTCTCCCTGCACAATGGGGCGAGTGGCGGTGACTTATTCTTCTCCGCGTTCGATAATCCCCGTCACAAGAACTGCAGCTCGTCCTTAATCCACTGCCGAATTCCTTGAGCGGCTGTCGACCTCATTTACCCCATGAATAACAATAAAGTAGATCCGTTAGCAGCAGAATATTGTTGGTGAGTGTTAGGAAACCGTTATCATTGTTAGAAAGAAATACCGTTTTTGTTTTGTTTTGACGTCAAAATGTCTCTTTTCTTTGGTTCAATCAGATTGATTAAATACATATTGGACAATTTCGCTTTCTGATTAATTTTGCGATTGAATCTTTCATGAACATTATTTGATTTATGTAATGAGATCACTACTGGACCATTGCCTAACACAAATAGCACGCGGAAGGAAATTTAAAAGTGTCAAGCCAAAAAGTGAATAACAATGGCGATAAGAATAACCTCTCTAGATTATTCATTTATTCATTTACTTCATAAAAACTAATCTAACAGCACTTGCTGTTGAAGTCGTTTGATATCGTTTGATACGGTTTCTACCCATCTTTATAAAGCCATTGTTTCCTTCTGTTGTATTCTAACATTACCAAACAATAACGAAATTTGACCACTTTGTTGCAGATGACTCTGGAAAACATTGTGGGAAGAGGATGTTTTCTGCTCTACCAAAAGATTATTTTTCAATTTCGTCACTTTTTTAAATGTCGTCTGGAAACTCTTTCAATTTGGGACTTTTAATTTGGACTAGACCAAAATTTCGAATTTGGGGAGTGTATAAATGTATGTAGAGTTTTCATCAACTTCTTTCCTTACCAACTTGTATTCGCCATGGTCGCGTTTAGAAAAACAGTTGCGTAAGTCAAAAATGATATGTATTGATGTATGGATGGATATCACTTTAACCCTTTACCAAACGCCACATTTTCTACTCTCCCAAATTGAAAGAGTTTGCAGACGACATTTCGAAATGTGATGAAATTGGGAAAAAAAGCCTTCAGATAAGGCAGAAAACATTATGGGAAAATGAAAAAATGATCGTAACGATGTGGTCATTGTTTGGTAATGGGTTAGACATAAGTACGCCATTGCAATGTGTGCATGGCATTGGAAGCGTCTCGGAGAGATAAACACAATGATGTGCTACCTTAAGACATTGCTTGTCACATCATTGAAAAAAGAGGACATTATGGTTTGATCGTACGCGAAGAAGTTTAGGCGTAAGATGTTTAGTAAAAACGTAACAAAGGTTCTCAAAGGTAGCTACCTAGGTTGGATAAACAGACCGGTTCAATACAATAGCAGGAAAGAATTACAATAATTAAGTATTCGTTACAGGAAATTTGCTTTGTTGAATTAGTACGAAACCCCTTCTGACAAATATCATATCCTGAAGTATGTCTTCTTTTGTTACAACCTAATTTTTCTTTGTAAGTAATCTATTATTTAACATGTTATTGAAGAGATAAATTGCCGTTGCGAAGAATGTCTGCTTTTTCCACCTTGGTTTTCTAAGTCCTTTTGTGTACGTGCGTAAACCGATTTATTGTAGAGTAAACTAAGATCAGATCACCGAAAGAAGAATTCTTAGTGTTGAGAGTTGTTCCTTATCTTAAGATCACTTTATGTCTTGGTTATCACCTTTGATAAAGACAACACAGAGAAAGTATTTTCATTATGTTGTTAATGTTGTCTATTGTTGTTTTCCATTTGGAACAGTCACAAACATCCTTTGTAGATCACAACATTTAGTTTCGAGCATTTCGATTATTCAATGTTGTTTTAGTCGCCGAATGATGTTCCGTTAAAGGTGCTTGTTCACAGAAGAAAAATTTGAAAGTCAAAACAAGATATCGTTGAAACAATGCAGTTTTCGTATTGTTTAATACACATTTAGAAGCAGCCATTAAAAGCATAATCAGGAAGCGTCAATTTATCTAAGTATGTGCAGTTTATCTGCGGTAGATCTCAAAAGCGATGCCACGCTTTTGGATTGAAATACATGTACTTGCTAACTCACTGTAAAAAATAAACATCCAAGAACTAAAAGAACGATCTTATTTTGCTTTCAATGGCTATTTTTTCAGTACGATATCAAAAGCAGTACATATATTGTGCATGGTTTAAGAAATCGATTTAACTTCCAAGTCTCCTCCTGTCTGTGGACAAGCACCTTTTACCCTTTACTCCATAACTTCTAGATACACCACACCTGTGCACGAGAGTTTAGACAACAACAGAACGAAAGGGGATATTTTCATTTTCAAGAACGCAACTATTTAACGTAACGTGTCGTCGTATTGCGTTGAGCTTTGTTTTTGTTGTTGTTTCATAGCTGACAAATGCGTCAGAGATACGGTTATAGAAATGTGTTCTATATTTGTCGAAACCTAAAGAGCATTAAACTAACAATTAAAAGTTGAATGTTGAGAAAGAAAAAAAGGTGCCATAAATCATTTGGCGCGTGCCCACACGAAATTCAAAACGGAGGGCATTAAACGATAGATTACTTTTTGTTGAATACAAATGTTATTTCTATTACATAAATAACTCAAAACAAAAACAATTGAGTGGAGTAATTATGTGTTAATGGCTCTACAGTACTTGGGATTGGGAAAACTGACACTTCAAAATAACAGAACAGAATACATAGTTCTGGCCTTTTGTCTCACGTTTCGGCATGCTAAATTCAAAGATATTTTATGTGAGGAATGAAATCGATATAAATTATTCCTACAAAAAGGGTTGGAAGCCGTGCAAAAATGGTGAAACCGCTTTTCATACCAATGTTTGCCTCTCCTGACTTTTCTTTTTCAAATAACAACGTGCATCAAGTCCGTCAAAAAGATAAATTGTTTACTAGTAGTTTCCACATTTCTGGAAAGGCTAACAATTTAAATAAATTATTATTTTAGTTGTACCATATTTATACAGCACGACCTTTACAACCAAATGACGTCATGCAGTACGTTAGCAAATATCACATTACCCAAGAGATTGGCAAAGCGTCGAACGCAAAGAGGATACTTTTACTAAATGTTCGCATGCCGATGTATGATACTATTACTCGTCATATCCATTTCTGGTTCTGACAATGAGTAGTCTCAGATTGGGCTAATACTGATGAACATGATAGTCTTATGATTTGTTTTTCTATTTATAGGTTATCTCATTAGCTCTAACTTTTTTATATTAGAATTCGAACACGTATTATATTATAAATCATAACAAATCGTTGGCTCAGTACAGTACTGAATTTAGCCATTTACAAACATGAATTACTTTGCTTAGAAAGTATTATATGAACCATCGAAATTATATTTAATTCAATAACGATGTCGTCAGACACTTAGTATAGGCGTCAATATTTCAGCTCGTATGTGATACATGTAAGAGCTTACGCAAAACTCGAATTGATGAATCACACTCAAACAAGAATATTGGGAGACACGGACTTAACAACAACCCATTTTGAAATCAATTAACGGATCAACTTGAATATCAAATAACTTGGATATATATATATATATATATATATATATATATATATATATATATATATATATATATATATATATATATATATATATATATATATATATATATATATATATATACATATATATATATATATATAACGATCGTTGAATAGTTTGTAGACTATCGGACATTCTCAAAACTCAAAAGGACAAATAAATATAGCACAAATTGAGATTTTAATATTTTTATTACTAAGTGTCTTCTACGAAAGAAAGTACAATAGAGATCATATATATATATATATATATATATATATATATATATATATATATATATATATATATATATATATATATATATATATATATATATATATATATATATCAACGATCGTTCATGAAGGTATATATATATATATATATATATATATATATATATATATATATATATATATATATATATATATATATATATATATATATATATATATAACGATCGTTGATGAGTTTGTAGACTATCGGACATTCTCAAAAACTCAAAAGGACAAATATAGCACAAATTGAGATTTTAATATTTTTATTACTAAGTGTCTTCTACGAAAGAAAGTACAATAGAGATCAATTAGGAGACAAAAAACTAGATTATTGGTAGGCCTACACTTCTCATCTCCTTTCATTACCATGCAGGTGGAGATATAGCACATTCGTGTTGCAAATTCAGTAAACTGTTTCTACGATTTATCTTATAAACATTGATCTCTCTTTTCCGCCTTGTGAAATAACTGAAATATGTAAGAATATCTTAGACCCAGACTATGAACTGGGTTGAGAATCTTTTCACGTTATGCTAGCAAGATGAGTCTGAGAGCAACACATAACTATTAAAAGCATACTAGAGCTCAGAAAAACTGCAAAGCTAGGTTGTATGCATTATAAATTATGATAGAATATGTTGAAACATACCGAAAAATACAGGATCATGACAATATAGCGCTTGCACCATTTATTATTTATTTTTCAAAGTGCTTTTTTCACAATTTTTGTGCCCACCAATTTAACTTCATTGTTTACATTTGAGTAACATCTAAAACAGCAAGGAGCGCTAGGATTAATGTGTGGCGAACATCTGGTTAGAGAAATCATGTGACACACATAAAAATGCTGTCATTTGTCCAACATTAACAACGTGAACATTCAAAATGGAGAATTTCTTGCGTTTAATTGGTTTCCAACGTTTCTCATTTGACCTTGTTATATCGTTAATTGTAAACAAAACTTATAGTATTCAGTCTTTTAAAAGAACATGTGAATATTTTACAGTCTAAATTCCTCTGTGAAAGGGAATGAAAAGTACTTCTAAAATAATTTTCAATTGTTTTAGAACTTTCACATTTTACGTGTAAATGAGCGCAAGTATAATATTCAATCAAAGCGCTGAAGACCGTAATGTTTGCTTCACAATTATCCAATGAAAAAAAGAAGAGGTGTTCAGGATCTTTAGAGAGTAGATACTGAAAATTCTCTTACGATTTTTTAGGATTGTTTAAATAGTCTGTTCGATATTTGTAACTCACACACCATATTATGTGAGATATTCCCTTGCTTTAAACTGACCATCTGTACGTTACCACTACCAAAGACGCTTTAAGGCGGGATCTTATCAAGCGTCCCAGATCATATTGATTGAACGTGTTGATGGCCTTCAAAAATTAAGTTAAGGACTTACTCCCGTCTTGCACTAACCAAACGATATTGAATAACGTTAATTGCTCTCCGAATGAGTAACCAGCGAGCCAAAATAGGCGTATAATTGCGACATGGTCCATGGAATCTATTTTCCACAGGAACCGGGCCACCATATCGAAGTACGTATTAAGTTTAACGTGACCCGCACTGATTTATTTGTTGTTTACGATAACAATAACATAAACACATAAATAGAATAAGGGCGTATCCTGGACTATACCCTTTACGTCATAAGGGACTCGTGATTTGTCCGAAAATAAAGCAACTACAGGCATAAAAGGCATTCCCTCATAAGTTTTGAAAATATCATTTCTACTTCATGCCACATAAGAAGCTATCGTGACAAAAGATCTTTTCGGGCTTTCTATTGCTTTCTTTTACAATTGTTTGTTGTGGCGTTTGCTTCAGATACGTTAACCCATTAACAAACGCCAAATTTTCGACCATCCCAAATTGAAAGAGTTTGCAGTTGACATTTCAAAATGTGATGAAATTGAAGAAAAAAAAACAGTCTTCTGATAGGGCATTATTAAGAGCGATTTCTCCTTTCCCAATAATGTTTTCTAGAGTCGCCTGCAACAAACTAGTCAAATCCCGTTATTTTCTTGGTAATGGGTTAATAAAGAAAGACATGTGAAAGAATGGGTTAACGCGTGGTCGCACAAAAAAGCCGATTCGAGAATGGTTTTCAGGTAATATATAAGATAAGTTAGTGTGGTGCTAAATATGTATTCTTTCTTGATTAGCAAATTATGTCAAATCAGCATTATCTGTTCGTTTCGATAGTATCTACAACTTAGTGTAGATGGTTTTTTTTACGTTTTGTGAATAAGTTGTTCATATGAATTGATGAAGGTGTATGGCATCCTCTTTTGGAATGATTTTATATATATATAATGTATATGATCTAATGTATGTTATAGTCATGTTTATGTGTGTGGGAACGATATTTGTTATTGTGTATGCAAGAGAGACAGAGAAACATACATAGAGATCAAGATGATTTGAGAGGATGTGAGCGAAATGAGAGAGCGATTGTTGCATTAGAACAATAAATAAACTTATGTTTGAACCTGGCTTCAAATTACATATTCTTGTTAAATAGTATATATCAAATGTTTCTATTTTATTTTACACAATTTTGGCTGCCTGCTCTTGCTTATAGATGAGTTGGCTTTTCGAAATAAGGTAACGGATTAAGTTTGGAAACAAGACAACGCCCAAATATGAGATTAAATGACCACAGCACAAGTAATTTCGGGTTGACCTTACTACCAAGCCTTTTGCAGAAACACTCTTTGATTTCTAAATAATGAAAGGTGTGGAGTGCATAGGAAAGACATTTAGATATTTTAGGGTGTTGTATAACAGGTAGATATAGATAAGAATACAATTAAGACCTATTTATTTCGGCGTTTTTCTTTAAAACAAACGAATAAACATGTTAACAAAACGCATAAGGTCAGATAATAATTGAGTCGGTAACAGTCGCTAGAAAGCTTATATAGTTTGAATAGAACACGGTCATGGGGTGTCAAGTTGAACCAAACAGTAACAGAATTGAAATCGGAAAAAAATCAATTAGATCAAGATAATATAGACGCTTATAATGGCAAGTATTGACCTCCGACGCGTTCCATGTCACAAGGCGCTTTGTATAATTATATAGTTTAACGGCTTCCTTGCGTGATCGAACCTTTTAAGTAGCAGTTTATGTATTTAACCCTTTCACTAAGAGGCGATAGGCCAAGTGCTAACGACTTACAAAAAGACTGGAGGATGTGAAATATATTGACGAGAATCAAATGTCTTCGATTACTAGTAATCAAATACATAAGTATCCATAGTTGTTTGGTACATAGTCTGTTTGACTACTTTTGACGACTTACGTTGTAATAAGACACTCCATCCAGTCATCTGTAGCTATAGCAGGCTTATAAGCTATTGACACATTATCAATATATGAATGATATAGCTGTCTGTGAAGCGTTTGAAAACTCATAAACATTTTAAGCAACACAAACAAAAATGATTATCTCTTGTGGATAAGATCTGAAGGACCAGCGCCTGATTTCGAGCAACGGTAACTTTCTATTAGTGTGTTTAACTTTCGGTCATATACATGGGTGTCACCAATCGTCTAGATCAGATAAAACGCACATAAGATATGGCATCGAAAAGACTATTTAGCCCATTACCAATCAATAACGACATTTGATCAATTCTTTGAAGAAGACTCAGGAAATCCTTGTAGGAAAAGAAGAAATTGATCTCAACGAGCAATTTCTCCTTTTCCCACAATGTTTTCTGCCCTATCAGAAGATTTCTTTTTCAATTTTATCACATTTTGAAATGTCGTCTGCAAACTTTCAATTTGGGACAGTCGAAAATCTGGCGTTTGGCAAAGGGTTAAACCAATTTACCCTTTGTATGAATTTTTTTTATTGGCCTTTACTGAAGCTATAGCAAGCAAAACAAACACTAAACGAAATTGGATAGAAACCACTTTGACAAGAGGATTCAGAATTTGAAACGTGTTGACATATATATTTCTTTAATCAAAATAGAAAGTCTAAACTTGTTTTTTATCTATTATTTCATGTTGGTGCAAACAAAGCTTTACATTAGCTAATTATATAGTAAGATACTGACACAGGTCCCGTATGGGTCCTCTTCGTCAGTGCCGTATCAACGTTTTTTAGTTTTGTAACGGCTTTCCTGGATACACCAGTACTAGGCTAGGGCCCTGAGGTTCATTACCAACGGCCACTAACACTAAACCAGAGATTTACAATATGCACAACGTTAACAAACGATACAAACTTTAATTGATTTCTGGAATAAAAGGTACACGAAAAACCCTTCTTTCGCCACTGCACAGTGATGCTGTTTTGGAAAAGCAGCCACATGCTAGCAATGGAACGTTACCTATACTAATGATCAATAGATGATCCGCGTCCCGTTTCCCTAAGCTACATACGCAAGGAATTGTCGCAATTTGCGTACGCGAGGATTTGGCTTGAAAGGCCGTTTCACAAAGCGGCGCAACTTTACGTTTTGCGTATATATTTACGTAAATATATCCAGTTTAGTGAACATTTAGCGAATCAGACCTTTGATCACTGGGATACGGTAGTCTGACAGTGTGGTGATTCCAATCCCTTTAGAATAGTTCGTTTTTGTAACTCTGAATGGGAAGAAACGAAAACGTAAACAGAATGACCTTCTCAAGTGTGTTAATGATTGATGATTCGCTTTCATACAACACACAACAAGCAATCTATTATAATTTATTTCAAATAAATACTGTCTGTTCTCTTCCCTTCCACACAGTACTTGATATTCTCTTTTAAAGGTCCTTGTCCACAGAATAGATACTTTGAAAGTCCAAATAAAATGTCGCTAAAGATACAAATGATGCTTTATTGTTTGATTCACAATTAGAGGTTGCTATTGAAAGTATAATTAATTCAGAATGAATCTATTTATCTAAGCACGTACAGTTCATGTAAGAGAGATGTTAAAAGCGATGTCACGCTTATGGTCTAAGCTACATGTAAATGCAGTGTATAGAGACTTTAACGAGTTAAAAACGATCTAATTTTGCATTCTATGTCCTTTTCCCAATGCTTATCATATCACAGTACAGCTGTTGAGCAGTTTTAAAGAAATCCATTACAACTTCCAAATGTCCTCACATCTGTGAACAAGAACCTTTAACACGTATTCCATAATTTCAATAAAAATTCACTTGTCCCATACATTTTTGGGGCAAGCTAGGCAACACGGACAATTGATTTTGCCGCCCCGTACCAGTATACAAGGACACGGTGTGGTAAGTAAATGCTATATGTGGTGTCCCCATAACCGCCAGCACTGCACTTTGCTATGTAGATCATATATTATGTCTTGAAACGATCGTCGTGAGACAGTTTGACCGACAAATGTCGGTCTGTATGTCTGCAGACATGTTTGAATACACTGTTTAGAGAGTTCACAAGTCAAAACATAAAAGTTGCACTCAAGAGCGTTACTTGTAAAATCGATCAATCCTTTATGGCTTGAGCAACATTCAATAATTCCAAAACAATCAATGAAAGCATGTGCATTTTATCTTCTTTATTTATGAGGCCATTTATGCAGAAAATCCCTACTGTGGTATTATGACGCTCCATCCTGTTGAAGTATCAAACTGTGAAGTGGCTTATTAATCGAGATTACGTCATCGTTAGAACGATAACCTAATAAAGGATGAACTTTATAAGTTAAACTATCGATTCGATCTCCAATATAGCATCATTTTTATCAAGCTAACTTTGCTCAGATATGCAATGCACCACCTCATATTACCATGCACGTAGCCCACCCATTGATCGGGGATTATACTTCACACCAGTCTCGAATTACGCGTTATCGAGTGTTATGAACTCGAATTAGCACAGATCTAGGCAGACAAACGAGCTATTGTTTATGTAATTCACACAAACCCATATCACGGGGAAGTACCCGTATATCTGGGGTATATCTGGGGTATATTTGGGGTAACCTAAGCCCCAACGTGAGTCACACACGCCACTCCATCTATAAATGTACACAACCCGACGTGCATACATCGCGGATATGAGTCAACCTGATAGAGTTGGGGGTCTCTTCTAGTTGGTGCTAGAGGTCTAGACATGTGGGCGTATTTATGGTCTTTTACACACAGTCTATTTTTTTTTCTTTTTTTTTTAAAAAATACCAAATCCTTTTTTATTGGTATTTATTGGAACTGTATCGTCGAGAAATGTAGGGTTTTAGAAAGTAACAAAAAAGTAAGTACTGGTAATATGCCTAAATATCATTCCTTAGTTGAAAGTGGACGAGAGTGAACCGAGTGGTACAAAGACTTGAGCCCAGACGATCCACGTAGATCGTTTACTATCTGTATATGTATGTATATGTTTATTGTAGTGCGCGTCGTCGAATAGTGAAGACTAAATCAAACTCAAACCCGCCCTGCAAATCCAACGTTCGTCTTACGTTAAATCCTTCCTTTCAAGTGTATATTTTCATTGTCAAAAACCTGTCAAAAATGAACGAACGTCTTAATTGACAGGGATGATGTTTTCCAGTTTGACGGGCAAATCACAATGGTAGCATCGCACATGATTCTTAAGCACCGATTTTTTTTTTCGACCGCTCGATGCTGATGTCGAATATCATGTACGCGGTTGTAAATTTTGTAAATTTCCATTTTTTTTTTTTTTTTAAGTCGACTTCGGTTACAAGCGTTATCATGCCCCAGCTTTTCGAATGCCTCGGTTGTTGTTGATAGACTGCTCAATGTGGTGCATTTTACGTATTCGTTGATCGATCAAACGCCGGCTCATTTCCTGTATGAGTCATAGAGTTCATTGAGACATGCTGGGACGGAATTACTTGACATTTGGGGAATTACCATACACCGACTACCTTATTGCAAAATATGCTTATAGAAATAAGAGGCTGACGTTTGTGAATGAAAGAAAGCTCAGATTCAGGGTACCGTTTTACTAAACAGTTTACGGTTAAGATTTGCGTAAGTCTAAACAACAATTCCTCTTATTTCATTATTCGGCGAAGCAATATTGCAAAGTAACACATCATTGGAATCGTCTCTCCGAGATGCTTCCTTTTGATTACTTTAATCTATAGATCTATCAACACTTCATATGACGTGTCACATTGCAATATTGTACTTTCGTTGAATATACTATCCATGTGTATCAGTTATGACTTACGCAAATATTTTCCTTAAGTTGTTTAGTAAAACGGTACCCTGGGTCCGCTGTCATATCTGTGTTTGTATGTATTGGATTGTATTGGATCTCAACCGTCAAACGCATCCGTTATATCGCAAATAAATATTACAAATGTAACGACACTAGCAAATAAACAATAGAAAGACGCAACCACATCCAATCAGTGAACATCATTGTCGTCAACTGATCGGTTTGGCAGTGTAAACAGTTACCTGCATATTCTATTAGGCAATGCGTTAGGTTCTTAGATTTTCATAAACGTTCTAAGAACGTTACACTACTCCTACATCCTCGAGGACTTGTCCCTTGTCTTGCCCCATGAAAATACGGAAGCAAGCCAACTCAGATAAAAACAGTCTTCTACCATCTCGCAACCAAAGGACTAAACCGAGCAAATAAACCGCCTGCAAGGTGCTCTGTTTTGACAAAAGCATTATATGATCACCATTTGTGTATTTCGACGGTTATGGGTCTTAAACCGCGCATGGTCATGAGATCAACCTCAGAACGACTATTCTGTGTGATGATTAGGAGTCGTAACTGGAAGAGCATTTCCAAGTTCAGGGGACAAGCACTTGTTTGGACTCTCGGATTGAAGCAATTAACCTCTAGTTAAGAGGCGCATTCGGTTTGCTTGCTTACTTCTTTATTATTTCTCTAAAACAATTTAACTATGCGAGTATTCCTTGGCATAGTTATACGTAACAATACTCTTGTATTCCCACAAAGTAGGAGTTTCGTGGTGCTTTTTAAAGCCAGACCTTTTGAAATGGAATAAAATCAAATGTCTTTTGTATTTATCAAATACTGGTGTAAGCTTTTACGTATGCATGAAGATAGTACCCCAAAATCGTTATTTAATGCTGAATAAAATGGTGATATGAGAAGAGTCAATTGTGCAACAAGTGTTAAAAATCTACTCTACCAATATGGGTCGGATATGTAGAACTTAACCAAAAAATGTGTGACTTACACATGGTTTTAAAGAATTTTAAAAAAGGCTCATATGCAGAGTATTAATTACGAAAAATGGCGAATCACATATATATCATCATGAAACAATCTTAAAATACATTTTCAATATCTTTAAATAAAGATTATATGTTATAAAAGAACTTTGAACACCCCATTATGAGGATTAAATGTTAAATTATAACTTTGAGCAACTCAATAACATGTGTAGATCTTTATATGTATATTGTATAATGGACCAAACGCACTTGTCTACAACATTTTTTTATATTCTATAAGATGTCTTTGTCCCAGCCAGCATATCCATCTTTTAGAATTACAATCGGTTTTTAAATTGTACAGTTTAGCGAGCTACTAAGTAGTGCCTGGGAACAGCGTTATTATTGCAACTATTGTCGCGTTGAAAACGATTCGAAATCCTATATTGAATCGGAAAGGGTAGAAAAGAGCCATCGAGTATCGTTGGAATACCGTTTTATTACAAAATAAATGTGGAAAACAACGTTAGATCACAAACAAACAAAACTGTCTCAGAGATTTGGGATTTCTCAAAATTGGGATTTACATAAACACAAACACACCAAAACTCTTTGGCGACATCCGTTGAAAACCCGTCTGCATTAGATAAATCAAAATCCCAACGTCGAATTACATACCGCACAGAGTTCATATTGACAAAATGATGGTTTCAAATTTCATGTATATTAATGTATAATGTGACTTTAGTAAATCATCGACGATATGGTCATTAACCCTTTAGGAAACAATCCCCGAAGTTTGTGGGTCGTCTGCTTACGTCTGCTTTACTTTACTCCTCATACAGTGTGTGTGATGTTGCAAGTGGTCCAATATGAACGCATCAGTACATGAGAATAACGAAGCATAAGAAATAACATAATCGATGCTTGAATTGTAAGAAATCAGTATTAAAAAAAGGAATCTCATAATTTAACCCTTTATCATAATGGCTCCTTAAGTTTTCGAAAGGACATATTGGCCTATGCCTCGATCTAATTTGTCTTTTTTTATTTTCCTTCGTTTGTACCCGCCTTAACTCATGGAATACAAAACGTTGAAATTCAGAAATAATTGATAAGCATTTTCTTCTTTTGCCTAATTTACTAAATTATTTATTTATTAATTTGTTTGATTGTTTAATTCATCTTTTTCTCTATTCATACAAATGGGTTTTTACATCACGTAAATAGTATTTCCGTTATATCACGATACCCGACTCATCATGGTAAAGGCATCACATTTAATTACACAATGGGTCATCATGGTAAAGGCATCACACTTAATTACACACTGGGTCATCATGGTAAAGGCATCACACTTAATTACACACTGGGTCATCATGGTAAAGGCACCACACTTAATTACACACCCCGACTCATCATGGTAAAGGCATCACACTTAATTACACACCCCGACTCATCATGGTAATGGCATCACACTTAATTACACACCCCGACTCATCATGGTAAAGGCATCACACTTAATTACACACCCCGACTCATCATGGTAAAGGCATCACACTTAATTACACACCCCGACTCATCATGGTAAAGGCATCACACTTAATTACACACCCCGACTCATCATTGTAAAGGCATCACACTTAATTACACACCCCAACTCATCATAGTAAAGGCATCACACTTAATTACACACCCCGGCTCATCATGGTAAAGGCATCACACTTAATTACACACCCCGACTTATCATGGTAAAGGCATCACACTTAATTACACACCCCGGCTCATCATGGTAAAGGCATCATACTTAATTACACACCCCGACTTATCATGGTTAAGGCATCACACTTAATTACACACCCCGGCTCATCATGGTAAAGGCATCACACTTAATTACACACCCCGACTCATCATGGTAAAGGCATCACACTTAATTACACACCCCGACTCATCATGGTAAAGGCATCACACTTAATTACACACCCCGACTCATCATGGTAAAGGCATCACACTTAATTACCCACCCCGACTCATCATGGTAAAGGCATCACACTTAATTACACATTGAACAAGTCGGGTAAAACCATAATCCGTAAGACAGTTGGGAAACAGTAAGGAAACAGTCTTTCTCTTGAAAATCTAAACACCGTCATCTAGGCTATTAATCTCATAAAAAAACTCACTAATGGAACGGTTTGAGCGTTAACGAAAAAATATGAACATATTCTAACATAAACTTACCATTGCCCAAGACTAATTAAAATACTCTATCTTGTGTATTACTGGGATGGGTATGTCGCCGTTGTAACACTTTAACTTTGTATCAGCTACACATCCACAAAGGAGAAGTGTCCTCAAGGATTTAGAACAACACATTCGTCTTATACCTGAGAGAATAAACTTTTCGTTGTATCATTTTCTTGAAATAAGAAATGTCGAAATACGAAATACGTTATATATAGCGTCTCAGATATTAGTGTTGGTTTTTTTCTCCACCTATTTGAGCTAGACCATTTGAAAGAATCAGTTGGCTGTGAAAGTGATGTAAGTTATGAATATAAAGTAACCTCGAAGGTCTAGAAAAACAAAACATGAATAAAAGTTAAAAATGATAATCGATCATTCCAAGTTAATTTGGCTAATATTTATTTCTAGAATAAGAGAGACGACTCTTGTTATGACAAAATACTATCAATTACAAGAGTTATCTTTCTTATATTTTCCGTGTTTGGTAAGTGACTTTTGTTATCAGTCAGTACGTCGCATTTGAACGAAGACATTAAATGTGTAATAGGTCTAAGATTTGAATAAAAAAAGGAAAACTGTCATAAACGATAAGAAAATCCTCTTTTTATTTCTAAAACGTATTCAGATGTTCGTAGCTATTTTTTTTTTCGTCTGAACAGAGACATAGATCTCTGGTCTGAATGTCGACGTTTGCAACTCGGTCCTGTAAAAGAAAATATCACATACCCTTTAAGTCTCAATAATGATCCTTGAACGAAGCTTTTTTCAACATTTTGACATTTTAATTAATCGTGCTTCGCTGCGAAGGCGTCAGTCAATATAGCCTTCGAGACTAGAAATCTGGACTAATTACCCTTTATGTGAAAGAATTTTTGAATAAAGGAGACTTAGAACTACGCAAACTGTGTGTATAAGGATCGATGTACACGACAGAAGAGATAGTAAAAGTTTGCTAAATGTCACTTTTATACACCCATGGTTCAGTTCAAGACTACAGAAAGGCCCGTACTTGCAATGTAAGCGTGAAGGTCTTGTAGCCTTTTGTACTGAATCCTCTCTATGGCACACGTGTGAGCGGTATTTGGGAATACCGAAAACAAGATTTTTACCGAAAACAACCGAAAACAAGATTTTTCAACCTAAAACAAGATTATGTGGACAAACGGATAAGTATATAAACTGTTATTCATTATTTTTCATTATAAAGATGAAAAATGTATTATTTGGCAAAATTTCAGAAAATAATTTTGTGTTCTTAAAGTTAAATTCAGCTTTCTGTATTTTCGAATTACCCGAAAACTCGAAAGTCCTTCGAAAACAAACGATCATAGACAGTCAGTATACGTATGGTTTGAAATTTATCCTTCTTTTTATAAAACATAAATATGTATTATCTGACCAAATTCTTTTTATCTAATAATCGTTTTATTAAACTTTATAATCATCTTAATTAAACCATACACAGTTACTTCCGTTGGATTTTCAAACATAAACGATATTTCCGAAAACGAGTTCCTACTGACATACAATTTTTTTTTTATAAAATGCATCTGTTATCACGCATGTTGTAAAATACTTATTAATAAAATGTTATGCTTCAGTTTGTTAAATTTAGATACCAATGCTTGATTGACAACATGTCCGAGAAATGACATAGAATAATGCATAGAATTATTGAAACTACGTTTTAGCAAATACTAATAAAGATAACAAAAATCTCAAAAATTGTATAGTTATTTTCTTTTGCCAATAAATTAAGCATTTTATATCAACTAATATAATTGCCAACACGTCATCTATCGGCAAATGTGATAATGGCGTGCACGTGTTAAACGAGGTACACTTGATGATTATAATTACCACATTTTAAACAAATTAATGGAAACATTCTTTTAAGATAAACAACGATTAATGGCAATTAAGTCGGCATCATCTTTTTAGTATTCCTTTTGGGAGTTCCCAGCTTGTATCTTAATTCTCGTTGCTTATTTTTTGCATTGTTATAGAACTTTATTTAAGCGAGACAAAATTGAAGTCACTTCCAATCTTGTTGTATTAATCATGGCGTTTCCATGGAATCCCGGAATAAACCCCCGCCGGAATAAACCCCCACCCTTAAAAACGGCATAGCGGAAGAAACCCCCACTCACTGTTTGCATACACGGAAGAAACCCCCACCCATAGCGGAAGAAACCTCCACCCATAGCGGAATAAACCCCCACCTTGTTTTCAGATAGGCGGAATAAACCCCCACCCTAACTGTTATCAATACTGTAAGCCAACCATTGGCACGTAATTCGATTCTGAATTTTCCAAGTTTAAGCAATAATCAACATATTGCATAATTCAAGTTGATTAATATTGATCAAACATGCTCACCATAGTTTCCCATCATGACAGCACTATCGAGATAATTGACACAGTTGAAAAACAGTTGAAGTGAGAATGATTATTAATGAGAAATGAAATAGACAACGACATATTAATAAATAGCTATATAAATCGAACAAGCATATATTAAATAGCAATAAACACATTCAAGATAAAGCACAGTGTTGGTGAAAAAAATAGTTAAGATTCCAAAAAGTTGTTACAATCATAAAAAAGTACTAATCATTGTCGTCGTTGGTGTTATGTTTACCTGTGATTTTCACTGTTAGTACAGTATGAAAGGATCCGCTGTGAAAGGGATTATACATGTTTTCCTCCATTTGACGAATGAACGCTTCATCAAAACAAACAGATTACCATTAAGTTTCACTATTATATACCCAATAGGTATGGCAAAGACCTAATAAACATTTATTAGGTCTTTGGGTATGGGTAGGGGTTTATTCCGTGTATGCAAAATATGAGTGGGGGTTTCTTCTGCATAAGCAAAACTTCTGTTGGGGTTTCTTCCGCTATGCCGGTTTTTAGGGTGGGGTTTATTCCGGCGGGGTTTAGTCAGAATGATCCAGACGTAGATATTTCATTCTACGTCTGGATGCGTTTAACTCGGATGATCCAAGCTGTAACTGCGTGACAGTGAAATATCTACGTCTGGATCATTCGGACTAGGATGCAATAACAGTCTTGCCAGATTATGGGTAAGGGTTAGCAATCAGAAACATAATCAGTAGAATTATTCAATGAAACACTGTAGGAAAAGGGACAATGACTTATTTGATTTTCTCCATATAGAAATATTGATCGGACGGGGTCTCGAACAAACGACATTCTGGTTAACGTGGTAAAATCAGAAACATCGTCTGCATACTTCTTTAGAATAGATTGCCTTGAAAGACTGAATCCCTAATTACCATATTTTACTATCATAAAGTACCGATACGTTTCAAAGTATTTTATTCTGTCGCTCGGTTTGTTTGGGACTTAACACTGATATCAACAGTATTCTAGTCATTTTGATGACTTTTTCATCTGTTTCATTTTCCACATAGAGCAATTTGGTGGGTTTGTCCAATGAGACATGTCGCATTGACTTCTTATACCATTACCAAACAATAACGACATTTGACCAGTTTGTTGGAGGCGACTTTGGAAAACGTTGTGGGAAAATGAGAAATTGCTCTTCACCAGCAATTTCTACTTTTCCCATCATGTTTTCTCCTCTATCCAAAGATCAGTTTTCAAATTCATCACATTCAGAAATGGCGTCTGAAACTCCTCCAGTTAGGGACTGTCTAAACTTTTTTTCAACTATTTTTGGTAAAGGGTTAAACAAACAAAAGTTTGATCTGGCCAGGTCTCAAACTTCAGAATCCAGTCTTCCAAGTCATGAATGGGACAATCCAATGAACAAGTTAGCATACATTGAAAACAGTGTGTGGAAAAGGACTTGTGAAATGAGTAATGTGAACTTTTTATGCATGTATTCAAACAATAACAAAGAAAAAAGGGAGACAACTTTGCCCATCTTTCCCCCATGAGTAAACTTGCTGTTGATCCCCCTACTCTGACTTTCACGGCATACTATTTTAAGCAGCAGCGTGGATAAAGAAATTGCCCGTTCACAAGGAGCATTTCTACGCTTTGGACGGGGGTCGGGTGTCTGGTTTTTGGGGGGAAGTCACTCTGTGCGGATATGAACATATACAATAACAGTCTTGCCAGATTATGGGTAAAGGGTTAGCAATCAGAAACATAATCAGTAGAATTACTCAATGAAACACTGTAGGAAAAGGGACAATGACTTATTTGATTATCTCCATATGGAAATATTGATCGGACGGGATCTCGAACAAACGACATTCTGGTTAACGTGGTAAAATCAGAAACGTCGTCTGCATACTTCTTTAGAATAGATTGCCTTGAAAGACTGAATCCCTAATTACCATATTTTACTATCATAAAGTACCGACACGTTTCAAAGTATTTTATTCTGTCGGTCGGTTTGTTTGGGACTTAACGCTGATGTCAACAACATATTCTAGTCATTTTGATGACTTTTTCATCTGTTTTATTTTCCACGTAGAGCAATCTGGTGGGTTTGTCCAATGAGACATGTTGCATTGACTTCTTATACCATTACCAAACAATAACGACATTTGACCAGTTTGTTGGAGGCGACTTTGGAAAACGTTGTGGGAAAAATGAGAAATTGCTCTTCACCAGCAATTTCTCCTTTTCCCACAATGTTTTCTCCTCTATCCGAAGATCAGTTTTCAAATTCACTGCATTCAGAAATGGCGTCTGAAACTCCTCCAGTTAGGGACTGTCTAAACTTTTTTTTCAACTATTTTCGGTAAAGGGTTAAACAAACAAAAGTTTGATCTGGCCAGGTCTCAAACTTCAGACTCCAGTCTTCCAAGTCATGAATGAGACAATCCAATGAACAAGTTAGCATACATTGAAAACAGTGTGTGGAAAAGGACTTGTGTAATGAGTAATGTGAACTCTTCATGCATGATGGATTCAAACAATAACAAAGAAAAAAAGGAGACAACTTTGACCATCTTTTCCCCATGAGTAAACTTGCTGTTGATCCCCCTACTCTGACTTTCACGGCATACTATTTTAAGCAGCAGCGTGGATAAAGAAATTGGCCTTTCACAAGGAGCATTTCTACGCTTTGGACGGGGGTCGGGTGTGGGGGTCTGGTTTCTGGGGGGAAGTCACTCTGTGCGGATATGAACATATACAATAACAGTCTTGCCAGATTATGGGTAAAGGGTTAGCAATCAGAAACATAATCAGTAGAATTACTCAATGAAACACTGTAGGAAAAGGGACAATGACTTATTTGATTATCTCCATATAGAAATATTGATCGGACGGGGTCTCGAACAAACGACATTCTGGTTAACGTGGTAAAATCAGAAACGTCGTCTGCATACTTCTTTAGAATAGATTGCCTTGAAAGACTGAATCCCTAATTACCATATTTTACTATCATAAAGTACCGATACGCTTCAAAGTATTTTATTCTGTCGCTCGGTTTGTTTTGGACTTAACGCTGATGTCAACAGTATTCTAGTCATTTTGATGACTTTTCCATCTGTTTTATTTTCCACGTAGAGCAATTTGGTGGGTTTGTCCAATGAGACATGTCGCATTGACTTCTATACCATTACCAAACAATAACGACATTTGACCAGTTTGTTGGAGGCGACTTTGGAAAACGTTGTGGGAAATGAGAAATTGCTCCTCACCACCAATTCCTCCTTTTCCCACAATGTTTTCTCCTCTATCCGAAGATTAGTTTTCAAATTCATCGCATTCAGAAATGGCGTCTGAAACTCCTCCAGTTAGGGACTGTCTAAACATTTTTTCCAACTATTTTTGGTAAAGGGTTAAACAAACAAAAGCTTGATCTGGCCAGGTCTCAAACTTCAGACTCCAGTCTTCCAAGTCATGAATGGGACAATCCAATGAACAAGTTAGCATACATTGAAAAAAGTGTGAGGAAAAGGACTTGTGTAATGAGTAATGTGAACTCTTTATGCATGTATGCATTCAAACAATAACAAAAAAAAAAGGGAGACAAATTTGCCCATCTTTCCCCCATGAGTAAACTTGCTGTTGATCCCCCTACTCTGACTTTCACGGCATACTATTTTAAGCAGCAGCGTGGATAAAGAAATTGCCCGCTCACAAGGAGCATTTCTACGCTTTGGACGGGGGTCGGGTGTGGGGGTCTGGTTTTTTGGGGGGAAGACACTCTGTGCGGATATGAACATATACAATAACAGTCTTGCCAGATTATGGGTAAAGGGTTAGCAATCAGAAACATAATCAGTAGAATTACTCAATGAAACACTGTAGGAAAAGGGACAATGACTTATTTGATTATCTCCATATGGAAATATTGATCCGACGGGGTCTCCAACAAACGACATTCTGGTTAACGTGGTAAAATCAGAAGCATCGTCTGCACACTTCTTTAGAATAGATTGCCTTGAAAGACTGAATCCCTAATTACCCTATTTTACTATCATAAAGTTCCGATACGTTTCAAAGTATTTTATTCTGTCGCTCGGTTTGTTTTGGACTTAACGCTGATGTCAACAGTATTCTAGTCATTTTGATGACTTTTTCATCTGTTTTATTTTCCACGTAGAGCAATTTGATTGGTTTGTCCAATGAGACATGTCGCATTGACTTCTTATACCATTACCAATCAATAACGACATTTGACCAGTTTGTTGGAGGCGACTTTGGAAAACGTTGTGGGAAAAGGAGAAATTGCTCTTCACCAGCAGTTTCTCCTTTTCCCACAATGTTTTCTCCTCTATCCGAAGATCAGTTTTCAAATTCATCGCATTCAGAAATGGCGTCTGAAACTCCTCCAGTTAGGGACTGTCTAAACATTTTTTCAACTATTTTTGGTAAAGGGTTAAACAAACAAAAGTTTGATCTGGCCAGGTCCCAAACTTCAGACTCCAGTCTTCCAAGTCATGAATGGGACAATCCAATGAACAGGGTAGCATACATTGAAAACAGTGTGTGGAAAAGGACTTGTGTAATGAGTAATGTGAACTCTTTTATGCATGTATTCAAACAATAACAAAGAAAAAAGGGAGACAACTTTGCCCATCTTTCCCCCATGAGTAAACTTGCTGTTGATCCCCCTACTCTGACTTTCACGGCATACTATTTTAAGCAGCAGCGCGGATACAGAAATTGCCTATTCACAAGGAGCATTTCTACGCTTTGGACGGGGTCGGGTGTGGGGGTCTGGTTTTTGGGGGGAAAGTCACTCTGCGCGGATATGAATATATACAATAACAGTCTTGCCAGATTATGGGTAAAGGGTTAGCAATCAGAAACATAATCAGTAGAATTACTCAATGAAACACTGTAGGAAAAGGGACAATGACTTATTTGATTGTCTCCATATAGAAGTATTGATCGGACGGGGTCTCGAACAAACGACATTCTGGTTAACGTGGTAAAATCAGAAGCATCGTCTGCTCACTTCTTTAGAATAGATTGCCTTGAAAGACTGAATCCCTAATTACCATATTTTACTATCATAAAGTACCGAGACGTTTCAAGGTATTTTATTCTGTCGCTCGGTTTGTTTGGGACTTAACGCTGATGTCAACAGTATTCTAGTCATTTTGATGACTTTTTCATCTGTTTTATTTTCCACGTAGAGCAAATTGATGGGTTTGTCCAATGAGACATGTCGCATTGACTTCTTATACCATTACCAAACAATAACGACATTTGACCAGTTTGTTGGAGGTTACTTTGGAAAACGTTGTTGGGAAAATGAGAAATTGCTCTTCACCAGCAATTTCTCCTTTTCCCACAATGTTTTCTGCTCTATCCCAAGATTATTTTTCAAATTCATCGCATTTAGAAATGGCGTCTGAAACTCTTCCAGTTAGGGACTCTCTAAACTATTTCTCAACTATTTTTGGTCAAGGGTTAAACAAACAAAAGTTTGATCTGGCCAGGTCTCCAACTTCAGACTCCAGTCTTCCAAGTCATGAATGGGACAATCCAATGAACAAGTTAGCATACATTGAAAACAGTGTGTGGAAAAGGACTTGTGTAATGAGTAATGTGAACTCTTCATGCATGGATTCAAACAATAACAAAGAAAAAAGGGAGGCATCCTTGCCCATCTTTCCCCCATGAGTAAACTTGCTGTTGATCCCCCTACTCTGACTTTCACGGCATACTATTTTAAGCAGCAGCGTGGATAAAGAAATTGCCCGTTCACAAGGAGCATTTCTACGCTTTGGACGGGGGTCGGGGTCTGGTTTTTGGGGGGAAGTCACTCTGTGCGGATATGAACATATACACTAACAGTCTTGCCAGATTATGGGTAAAGGGTTAGCAATCAGAAACATAATAATCAGTAGAATTACCAAATGAAACACTGTAGGAAAAGGGACAATGACTTATTTGATTATCTCCATATAGAAATATTGATCGGACGGGGTCTCGAACATACGACATTCTGGTTAACGTGGTAAAATCAGAAACGTCGTCTGCATACTTCTTTAGAATAGATTGCCTTGAAAGACTGAATCCCTAATTACCATATTTTACTATCATAAAGTACCGATACGTTTCAAAGTATTTTATTCTGTCGCTCGGTTTGTTTGGGACTTAACGCTGATGTCAACAGTATTTCAGTCATTTTGATGACTTTTTCATCTGTTTCATTTTCCACGTAGAGCAATTTGGTGGGTTTGTCCAATGAGACATGTCGCATTGACTTCTTATACCATTACCAAACAATAACGCAATTTGACCAGTTTGTTGGAGGCGACTTTGGAAAAACGTTGTGGGAAAATGAGAAATTGCTCTTCACCAGCAATTCTCCTTTTCCCACAATGTTTTCTGCTCTATCCCAAGATTATTTTTCAAATTCATCGCATTTAGAAATGGCGTCTGAAACTCTTCCAGTTAGGGACTCTCTAAACTATTTCTCAACTATTTTTGGTAAAGGGTTAAACAAACAAAAGTTTGGATCTGGCCAGGTCTCAAACTTCAGACTCCAGTCTTCCAAGTCATGAATGGGACAATCCAATGAACAAATTAGCATACATTGAAAACAGTGTGTGGAAAAGGACTTGTGTAATGAGTAATGTGAACTCTTCATGCATGCATTCAAACAATAACAAAGAACAAAGGGAGACAACTTTGCCCATCTTTCCCCCATGAATAAACTTGCTGTTGATCCCCCTACTCTGACTTTCACGGCATACTATTTTAAGCAGCAGCGTGGATAAAGAAATTGCCTATTCACAAGGAGCATTTTTACGCTTTGGACGGGGTCGGGTGTGGGGGTCTGGTTTTTTGGGGGAATGTCACTCTGTGCGGATATGAATACGTACAATAACAGTCTTGCCAGATTATGGGTAAAGGGTTAGCAATCAGAAACATAATCAGTAGAATTACTAGAATTACTCAATGAAACACTGTAGGAAAAGGGACAATGACTTATTTGATTATCTCCATATAGAAATAATGATCGGACGGGGTCTCGAACAAACAACATTCTGGGTAACGCGGTAAAATCAGAAACGTCGTCTGCATACTTCTTTAGAATAGATTGCCTTGAAAGACTGAATCCCTAATTACCATATTTTACTATCATAAAGTACCGATACGTTTCAAAGTATTTTATTCTGTCGCTCGGTTTGTTTGGGACTTAACGCTGATGTCAACAGTATTCTAGTCATTTGATGACTTTTCCATCTGTTTTATTTTCCACGTAGAGCAATTTGGTGGGTTTGTCCAATGAGACATGTCGCATTGACTTCTTTTACCATTAGCAAACAATAACGACATTTGACCAGTTTGTTGGAGGCGACTTTGGAAAACGTTGTGGGAAAATGAGAAATTGCTCTTCACCAGCAATTCTTCCTTTTCCCACAATGTTTTCTCCTCTATCCGAAGATCAGTTTTCAAATTCATCGCATTCAGAAATGGCGCCTGAAACTCCTCCAGTTATATATATAGGGACTGTCTAAACTTTTTTTCAACTATTTTTGGTAAAGGGTTAAACAAACAAAAGTTTGATCTGGCCAGGTCTCAAACTTCAGACTCCAGCCTTCCAAGTCATGAATGGGACAATCCAATGAACAAATTAGCATACATTGAAAACAGTGTGTGGAAAAGGACTTGTGTAATGAGTAATGTGAACTCTTCATGCATGCATTCAAACAATAACAAAGAACAAAGGGAGACAACTTTGCCCATCTTTTCCCCATGAGTAAACTTGCTGTTGATCCCCCTACTCTGACTTTCACGGCATACTATTTTAAGCAGCAGCGTGGATAAAGAAATTGCCCTTTCACAAGGAGCATTTCTACGCTTTGGACGGGGGTCGGGTGTGGGGGTCTGGTTTTTGGGGGGAAGTCACTCTGTGTGGATATGAATATATACAATAACAGTCTTGCCAGATTATGGGTAAAGGGTTAGCAATCAGAGACATAATCAGTAGAATTACTCAATGAAACACTGTAGGAAAAGGGACAATAACTTATTTGATTATCTCCATATAGAAATATTGATCGGACGGGGTCTCGAACAAACGACATTCTGGGTAACGTGGTAAAATCAGAAACGTCGTCTGCATACTTCTTTAGAATAGATTGCCTTGAAAGACTGAATCCTAATTACCATATTTTACTATCATAAAGTACCGATACGTTTCAAAGTATTTTATTCTGTCGCTCGGTTTGTTTGGGACCTAACGCTGATGTCAACACTATTCTAGTCATTTTGATGACTTTTTCATCTGTTTTATTTTCCACGTAGAGCAATTTGATGGGTTTGTCCAATGAGACATGTCGCATTGACTTCTTATACCATTACCAAACAATAACGACATTTGACCAGTTTGTTGGAGGCGACTTTGGAAAACGTTGTGGGAAAATGAGAAATTGCTCTTCACCAGCAATTTCTCCTTTTCCCACAATGTTTTCTGCTCTATCCCAAGATTATTTTTCAAATTCATCGCATTTAGAAATGGCGTCTGAAACTCTCCAAGTTAGGGACTCTCTAAACTATTTCTCAACTATTTTTGGTAAAGGGTTAAACAAACAAAAGTTTGATCTGGCCAGGTCTCAAACTTCAGACTCCAGTCTTCCAAGTCATGAATGGACAATCCAATGAACAAGTTAGCATACATTGAAAACAGTGTGTGGGAAAGGACTTGTGTAATGAGTAATGTGAACTCTTTATTCATGCATTCAAACAATAACAAAGAACAAAAGGGAGAGAACTTTGCCCATCTTTCCCCCATGAGTAAACTTGCTGTTGATCCCCTTACTCTGACTTTCACGCATACTATTCTAAGCAGCAGCGTGGATAAAGAAATTGCCCATTCATAAGGAGGATTTCAACGCTTTGGGTGGAGTCGGGTGTGGGGTCGGGTTTCTGGGGGGGAAGTTACTCTGTGCGGATATGAACATATACACTAACAGTCTTGCCAGATTATGGGTAAAGGTTAGCAATCAGAAACATAATAATCAGTAGAATTACTCAATGAAACACTGTAGGAAAAGGGACAATGACCTATTTGATTATCTCCATATAGAAATATTGATCGGACGGGGTCTCGAATAAACGACATTCTGGGTAACGTGGTAAAATCAGAAACGTCGTCTGCATACTTCTTTAGAATAGATTGCCTT
>OX401409.1:33316775-33391775 GCA_947846245.1 Cerastoderma edule
GCCGGGGGAATTTTGAAAAGAATTGATGTTTTTGTCGTCTGCTTTCCAAAACCTTAAATATCTGCTTAATTTGATGAAGAGAGATACGAGTTGCAAACAGGTTAGATAACAGGCCTGTCGCCAATTTCCTTATGTTTGCTTAAGTATGAATTCGATTCCAGCACTATAGATGTTATTGTTGCAATCAAATTCTGGAGACCTTATTCAAGTATCGGCCTCAGTAGATTTATCCAGTTTTAACATTGGTTCCAGGCATGCGATGGACTTCAATTCCCTCTCAGCGCCAACGGACCTGTATGCATACGTGAACATAAAGACACATACAAGGAAATTAATGCTAAATCAAACTATATTAGCTGGTATACTTTTGGTCCGATTCAAATAGTTATCGCCAAAAAAGATCACCACCAGCACAACATAAACGTGATAGCCAACAATAAATAACCCAGATGAACCAGTTTAATGATTAAGATTTTGTGATTCTTCACCCCTGTACTTGACAGTTGATACACAAATGTTTAAGCCGACCAATTAGAATTTGGTATTTTGAATATGTTAACAAACAGGTTGTTGACAAACATGATTGAATTCGAGACAACTATATTTTAAGCACAAACTAACTTATGTTGAAGGAGTCTATTCAATATGGTTTCCATGCATTCGTTAATTAATTCTCATGACTTTTCCGATCATAATAAAAGAACTCCATATGGTGTTTTTTTCAATCATTTATTTGTATTCGTCTCATTTTATGTGCCTTTAATGAACGGAATTGAGTGCTACTACAGACAAAACACTGTCGGCGGGCTAGATAATATACTGGTCCCCCACCTCTTACAAAGAATGTCTAGGTGTTAGTAACAAAACAAAGTCCTATTTAGAATTTTTGAGATTCGATTTCTGGTGTATATTTCTGCTAGTAAGACATAATCACCTGGTAGAACACTGATTTGTTCCTTCTAGCGATGGTAGTTCTGCAATGCTTTCAAAGCTTTTATTGCAGTACCATTAGTGTTGGATGTATCAACACAAATGGCGGTGCCTCGGACAGATTTTGCAGCTTTGGACGATACAAGTGCACTTTGTTCCGTAGAAAAAAGCCTTACATATTATAACGGTTTTTGTGAGTTTTATAGACCCACTTGACGTTTCTGTATAGGGGGCATCACTCTTAATTTAGCAGAGTCGTGAAGATACATGATTTGATATTTCAATCAATGGGAATTTGATATTTCATAAGAAACAGGATTATAACATTCAACGCACGCTGGTGCGATTGGATGCCTGGATAAGTCGGGAACGGGCGAAGGAAGAGTGATACAAGTTGGAAATCAGGGCTGGTGCAAAATAAATCAAAAGAAAAATGAAATATGATTTATACACCACCAAACTCGGAGTGAGTACATCTTCGACCTTTCAAAGTTCATTATACAATTATGTCTATTAGTTATTAACTATTCGAGCCTCGTAGCAAAGGACAAAGTTGCTAAACGCTATATGACATTTTTTGCAACAGTTCTCTTCATTTTTTGCAACAGTTCTCTTCATTTTTTGCAACAGTTCTCTTCAATAGAAGCACATTGTCAATACTATGTTACTATGGATCCAAATGCCATATGAATGAGAGAGGACTTTGTGAATGGTCAAGAATGAATGCAGAACTAAAATAATAAAGATATTTTGAATGAAACATAAAGTATACACCTTTCTGAAAAAAGTATATGTTGCTTATTTTTTCACACTAGTTTCGAAAGGAATATGTAGCGTATGTATCAAACTTGGGTAAAAGAGTCAAATACAAATACTTCGAAGTTGCCATACTTTGTCCATGTTCTAATTAGACCACTCATTCCTTCAACCTTGACGTACTATATGGGATACTAAACTCCCTTGTATGAAGTATTGTGGCTGATCGTCATTGAAAACGACTGCAGATGTCAACTTCAAAGTGGATAAAAAGCTTTGCTGTGTGAGTTTAGACAGAAAGCATAACGATATAAAGGGATACTGCTCGTCATAAGATATTTTATTATTTACTCAACACCAAATTGCCTTTTGAACCCTCCACTGCGAACACGGACAAATGAGTATATTTAAGTAAAGGATCGCCCATTCAATAGACACATCGTTAGTTATGGATAATTCATTTGACAGCAGGCGAGCGAATGCTGCCAGCGGGTTTGACATTTATTGATACTAATTCGACTATACTTACAGTATAAATTACGATCTTCAAAGAATAGACGTTGCCAAGCCAGACAATCCGACATCGATGACATTTGAAAATTGTGACTGGTGTTAACCAAGTTACAAGATCAGTAATCGATCGTTTTAAATGTTGCAAAAGGCTACCGTCACACGAAATGGGAAAGGCGAACTATAGTTATCCAACAAAAAGATCTAGGCGTTTCTGTTCTAACAAGATCAATAAACAAACTTCTCATCGAACAATGCAAAAAAAGATAATCTAGTGTGTTTTACCAAGCTAAACTAGATGGTATAACCTAGCACGTAATGTTGCATCACAATTCATCCTGGGGCCCGTTTTACTAAACAGTTTACGCTTAAGATTTGCGTAAGTCTAAAACAACAAGTCCTTTTATTTCAATATTTGGCGAAGCAATATTGCAAAGTAACACATCATTGGAATCGTCTCTCCGAGACGCTTCCAATGACGTGTCACATTGCAATATTGTACTTTCATTGAAGATATTATCCATGTTAATCAATTATGACTTACGCAAACATTTTCCGTAAGTTGTTTAGTAAAACGGGCCCCTGGTGTATAAGATAGAATGGTCTAGGACAATTCATCCAACTATAAGAGGTGTAATATTCCAGCATAATTCAGCTAACTATAAAAGATACACATTTACAATGTTACCGCACAATACAGCCAAACATAGGAGATAAAATAGTGTAGCACAACCTACTGTTCTATTGAAGATATAATGATTTAGCACAAATCATATATGTTATACGTGGTATAATGTTATAGCATATTTCTGCAAACTATAATGGATATAATGTTTCAGCACAATCCACCCAACTAAGAGAGATAGAAAGATCTAGCACAATCCATCCTTTTATTCTAGATATAATGTCTTAGCACAATTCAACCAACTATAACAAATATAATGTTACAACACAATTCACACATGTATACAAGCTATAATGTCCTAGCAAAAATCACCAAACTATCGGATGTATTCTATATTATGAGCTATTTGATATTTTGTCCTAGTGATTTCTAGAGGTTTCTGCATCAGAAGAAACCAAATGAGGAATAACAGTGTAAGGGGTTTACCATAGTCTATTCCGAGATGCAAGATATCTCGATTTCTCGAATTGAATGTCGTCCTAGATTTCCAATGCAGAAATCAAACGGATCGATTTCCTTTTTTGAACACTTTTATTTCTAATTCCATTCAATCACTATGTTAAACAAACCTTGTCAAAAGCAGGAAAAGGAACTTTTTATTCTGCAGGACCAATCATTAGTTTTCTGTCGATTTCTGTGTATTTTTGTCCCCTTAATGACGTCATACTCTTTGATTAGACATTGTTTGAACTTGTTTGACACAAAACCAAAGAAGTTAATGACATAATTGGTATTTTATATTGGTATTTATGTTCTAAGCTGATTAATGAAACAGGGCATATTGCAGTTGACATGTGCATACTAAGAGAGTCATTCACAACAAATAATGCATCAGAAATGGGTTATTATATCTAATACTTCGTTGTGTAATTGTTCTGCAGTTAGACAATAGTTGTAGTTGACATGTGCCAACATAGAAACTCATTCACACTACACAGTACATCAGAAATTAGTAATTATATTTATCATATCATTGTTTTATTGTTTTGTGGTTAGACAACAGCATAAATGACCGGTTTACAATGTTAAATTATGGTCAGATGGTTCAACCACATGTAAAGGGCGTATGACCACTCCATTATCTTCAAGCAACATCCCATAACATCAACCGCTTCGAATTCCTTCTAAAATAAATATGTCATACACATCTTACATGTCCAAACACTTCATAATTTATATATCTTGTGATGGTAGAAGAATTTCGTCTAACTCTTTCCCAAACAACACATTTTCGACTATCTCAAATTGAAAGAGATTGCAGACGACATTTCAAAATGTGATAAAATTGGAAAATAATCTTCTGATTGGGTAGAAAACATTACTGGAAAAGGAGAAATTGCTAGTCACAATGTGTTCCGAGTCGCTTGGAAAAAGGTGGTTAAATGCAGTTATTGTTTGGTGATGGATTAAGAATACCTTTTCCACTATCATTTGAGAGCATTCATATCATCATCTGTTCTGAAGTAGCGAAGTAATTCGACCATTGGTTAGACAGGTGCGCGTATCGTCAGTTAGGAGATGACGTGTTTCTTTCGTTTTGATAAAAAGTCAGAATTCGTAGACAGCTGACATTATGAATTTTTTTGAAATTATTTTGCTGTGTATGTGTGTATGTATGTAAGTTGTTCACGTGCTTTTCCCCTTTTCCAAGGATAAATGAAAAGTTGTGCTAAAAAGATAGTTTGTGCTGATATAGGGTGCTTCATATGTTCTTTAACTTTTGGTTCACAACGGAATGATTTATTGTTATAACTGCATTGTTGTTAAAGTCTTCACATAATAGTAACCACGCAAGATTTTTATAAAAAGGCATATGTACATTATTGTTTCCTTCATAAACCCATGTTTACATCGAGAAGCAACGTGCATGTACTACTGATTTATACAAGAACGAATCAACCTTACGAAAAAGGTTTACTCATGTGGTAAACACGAAAGCTCCATTTGCAGACACCTGCACAATAGTACGCATTGGTTACCGCAGTATCACAGGCTAGCCGCCAATAAACTGGATCTAACCATTATGCATAAGCGTGAAGTCGGTTCCAGCACTATAAAAGAAAATAGTTTCAAGAATTGTATTAAGTCTATTTAAGTCGTCACTCTCATCTTGTATCAAATTTTGCTTTTTATGTTTATAGATGTATGTGTATAAGTCGTTGATGTTGTACATGTCATTTTCATAATATGCATGTATATATAAGATTGTAATAACTATGAGCCTAAGTGCTTAATGTTGAAATTAACGTTATGATATGTTATGTTATGTTATGTTATTTTAAGGGTAAAAGATGGGATATTTGATAAGTCCCGTCGATGTTTTCTTCATTCGTAAAATATTGTTACATTGGGAAAGATTGACGATCGATCGATCGATCGATCAATGAGCGTTCAATACCGAAGGTCTATTTCAAGTAACCGCAAGTTTTTAACCGGAAGTGTTGGCGGTTCCTGTCGTAGTTCACCGGAAACAGTGACGTACTCGTGACAGAAGAAAGCGATTTAGTTTGATCGAAACAATCATCAGGTTTTAAAGGCTTGTTTACATAATCATATTAGTATGAGCGATTAGATTGTATTTAAAGATTTCCCCTAACACGCATAACCTTTAACTTACATTGTGATTATAGCTAGTTTGATAGATTTTGTAAAAAGATTTAACATTACATGGCAACATCATAGTAATAGAAATATAAAAAAAAAAACATGTAGACTATCATGTAAACGCAATTATATTGAAAACCATGAAAGCACATCAGATACCAATGCTATCAAGGAAAATGGGAAAAGTATTTTTTTCTTATTTTCATTGCAGTCCTTTATAGTGATGGTAGTAACCATGGGTAATGTCATGTTATATACTAAATTTATATATAAAATGAAGTACAAGCTAGCACTCAGACCGCGTTGTGTTCGACAGGTGCGCGTTTGCACAGATATTCTACTTCTCCGAAAAGAATCCTGTACATTTTCCCACTTGCTAGCTGGATATTGATTAAAATGTAAATTTAACCTGTTTTGTAGTTATAATACGTCACAATCAATTCCTGGAGTTATATTTCAAAAGCCATATCTGTATGGTTGTATTGTGACGCGGTGCCTAGGTACACAAAAAGCCATATGGCGCTGTGATGCTTCAAAGTACAGGGGCCTGTCGTTACTGATGAAGTAGACCGCTGAACAGAATGCTTTAAAAAAAGAATTTGTCGAACATCATTTTTTTATTTCTCTATTTGTTTACAATATCACATTACATACTTGACAAACAATTGGTTTACTAGAGCAAAAAGACAAAGAGAAGAAATACAGAGAAAGAAAGATAGGAGATACAGACAGATAAAAAGGTTTACAATGTATATTGACATTTTTAATGAAAACTTAGACCTAACGTGTATATATCTGGGGAGCGACGTGAGAAAACCCACCCTATGGTCAAAATTTTCGATTTTCGTTTTTTCAGCTATTTATTTTAGTTCGATTTTCCTTTGTTAAAATCATATAAGTCTCATGTAAATGCGTAAAAAAATACGGTTTCTATAAGCGTTTAAAGACGTTAGGTAAGTAGAGAAATATCACGCGAATGACGTGACGTCAGCGTTTGGGCGAACAGCGTAATCTAAATCGACGTTTGAATTTTGAAGTTACCACAGCTGAACAGTCGAACATCATTATAATTGTAATACTGGTCAACTTTGAACAAACTTTTGCGTCATACGGAGACAGAATTTCCATACGTAATTATTTGACGGAAATATAGAATATTCACTTTTTTTTCTAATGCATACTTCATTTCCTGCAATTTAAAGATGAAACATTGTTTTATCGCCTGAAATAGAACATTGATATTAAATACAAAAAAGGCTATTAGTTTAAACGGCGTTTCTCTCAAAAACATGCATCTAAAACAGCTTTACTTTGTTCTGCTCTGCTCTGATCAATTACCCATTTTACTTTTTAACGCTTATTCATTTATATTGTTTGTTATATATCGTATTCCACTTTGGTGTGCTTATTGATTTACATTGTTTGTTACATCTTGCATTCCACTTTGGTATGCCTATTCATTTACATTGATTGTTGTATCTTGCTTTCCGCTTTGGTATGCTTATTGATTTACATTGTTTGTTATTTCCACTTTGGTATGCCTATTCATTTACATTGTTTGTTATATCTCGAAATCAACTTTGGTAGGCCTATTCATTTACATTGATTGTTATTTCCACTTTGGTATGCCTATTCATTTACATTGTTTGTTATATCTCGAAATCAACTTTGGTAGGCCTATTCATTTACATTGATTGTTATTTCCACTTTGGTATGCCTTTTCATTTACATTGTTTGTTATATCTCGAAATCAACTTTGGTATGCCTGTAAGGATTCTGCCGTCATCTGGAGAGGGGGCCTGCTCTCCGCATACATTGGAAGGAGGGAAATAACTAGACACAAGAGCGTGCATGGTTCACGGGTCTTTAATAGTAACCGAAGTTACCATCAACAGCTTAATTTATATACAGGTTTAATACAATGGCCTTTGGTATTCAATATACAGGGTTTGATGTCCTTCATCTGCCTCACGCACCTCTTTCTCCCTCTTTCATTCCATTGGTAAGATAACAAATAGCTATCAGGGACTAGTCTATGTGACGGGATCTTTCTCGTAAAGTAGTTGTTTTACATGGTAAGCTTACATGACATCAGGTACGTTGATATCATCATTGCGTAAAAGGTATAATTAATAATCACTAAGGTAGACGAATGTATTAATGATTCCATAACTGAATAAGGTTGGAATTTCCTATTGATCAAAGAGATTTGAGGTTGAACGTAACATTTTAACTACCTTTTTAGTTGTAGTTCTCTTGTTTGTAGATGTATATATAATATATGTTGCTCAGGTGAAGGATCTGAGAAAGATCCCAAACTTTGAATTCTGCGCGCTTTATATAGATTCTTTCGTCTGATCACGTGATCGGGATTAGCCAATCCACGACCAGAAGGACTGTTAACGCCGTGATCAGACCAAAGGTACAAAAGCGCTCAGAATCAAAATAACAAACTTATCGACACAGCTTAAAGCAGAAATATTCATCTTTTTACATAAGCAGATCATAAAACAGACAAGCTGGAGTAGAATCATTGTTTGTAAAAATAGCAGAACGCTCAAATACAAAGCGTATGAATACATCAAAATTGTGACGTTCCGCCACTGAGAAACTTGACAGGAAGTAGCACAATTACGATTTAAATGAAAGAAAGCTCGCTTACTTCAGCTTAAGTTCTGCTTATTCATTAAATTACATATCTAATTTACATGGAAACTTTGGAATTGATATTCGTTCTAGAAACGAAAAGCTGAGAACATAAACATTGAAAATAGTTCCAAAGTTAAAATGCCGCTAACATTCAATACGACTACACGACAAAAGATAAAAATATCATATATACAGTGTTCATACACACTACATCACTTTCTCTAAAAGAATAATATTAACAATAAAACATATAATGTGAAATAGGCCGATTTCCCTGGAACAACAACTTCAGCCCGGCGGAGTTACTTCTCTTTTGTTGTTCCTCTTCGAATGTCCGAAAACGAGTTGACAGTTCAGATTTACACAATAAAAGGACTATATCCGTGAATAATGGCACAAATAGGGATTGGTTGATAATAGGCTATACGTAGACAATTCATCAGGTAAGTGTAGTTAATCCATAGTTTGTATGAGTTACAATATTAGATCGTTTGTTATTAGTTTTCGTGTCACTTCTTCAGAAGAAAGATATGGCAGCAGTTAAGTTGTTCATCTGACTTTGTAGGTAATAATGTTCATAAAGATAGATGTAGATAAAATGTCCTTAAAATATGATGCAGGGTTAACACATAGTTAGAATAAAGTCCACAAGTTCATTAAAGAAAGGTAAATAATGATGTCCTTACATTCCCCCCAACTTAGCTATAAAATACTCCTGAATTTTGTTAACGCATCCTTAGTGGGATATCCCGTAATAGTTCGCTTATCTCTGACACGAAGGTTGGTAAAAGCATTGGTTTGCATGCTGCCTCAAATTGTTCTATAATGGTGGTGGCATCTTTTCCCTTGTAGTCTCCGGTTGCAATTTTCCGTACGACTCGAAAATTGCAGAACCGCATGTGTTCTGCAACAGATGATAATCGTTTCCCCTCTTTTGTTCCAGGAAGGGCCAAGAACTGAAAGGTATCGAGGATGCTCCCTCTATCATCAGGGAGTTCTCCCATGCCACTGGTAAACAAAATCGTCGCCACAGTTTCCCAAGAAAGGAGCTTGGCGTCCGGTGACATCGTCTCCCAGCCCACTGGTGGCCAACAAGCCAATGGTCCGCTGATTGGCAATGTGATTGATGCTCCGCAGCTCCAGTCTCGTCGTGCAGGTGGGAAAAGTGGCATGGCTCCATTAACCAACAACTTGTGAGCTCTTAGTTGAAGAGATGTTGCAGCCTTTTTGGTTGTGGCTTGTCCAACTTCTTCTTCATTAACTGGGAAATTGGTCTCCAAGACATCTTCTATTCCTTGGTCTCCACCTGGACCGATAACCTCTTGGGACTCGTCATGATTAATTGGACGGTCTGCTTCCTTCGTGATCGGGGTAGAGCTGTCTATTGTAGACTCAAGCGTTTCTTGGACGGCTTTCCTCTTTGTGGCTGCGCGTCTTTTCTCAACTCTACATAAATCCGATGCATCCATACCTAAGGCATCTAACATCCTTGGGAGACATCTTTCTGTTGTTCCGTCTAAATCCTCCCAGATCTCTGGAGGGGGTGGACTGAAAGTCGGTTTTTCTGTAATGCAGAGCATCCTCCTCATAAGTCTGTCTCTCTTCTTTTGGTCCGCAACAGCAATCCTTGAAATGGTCAGTCTACGAAACGCTATGTTGCCCTCGCCAACAGGACCATAGATAACTGCAACAGCTCCAGAGGAACCAATATCGAGAGAAATGATGGCATCAATATCTGGTCTGGTCGGGGAATAGGAATTCCCATAGTCCAATTCGGGCTGGTGGTCAGGACTTAAAATTCCCCCATACTTTCGCCATAAAGCATGCCACTCTTCTTTTGGCCGGTCGACTCTGCCCACAAACTTTTCGCACCAATCCTCTATTGCGCTTTTCAGGAAAATGGCAGCAGCAGAATCCTCAGGTGGCACCGTCCCCATGGTTCTCCTGTAGTTCATCGGGGAATCGGCTATAAAAAAAACCATTCTTCTCTTTCAGGAATGAAAGTTCGCCATCCTTCTTGCTGATAGCCGGGTGAGCAGACTTCACATGCATCTTAAAGTCTACTATCCTCCTGAACATTCTCTTTTGGTCATAGCACCAAGGACAAAGGACCCTTGTAAAGCCGTGGTTCGCTAAGTGCATCTTGAGGGCATCGTTGGTCCCAAAGGTCTTTTCGCATTCCCAGCAAACAAACATGGTTCTGAAATATACGAAGGGAATCGCATTTTGAGTCAAACGCTCTCTAGCTGTTAAGGGACTATGTATCGTCAAACATGGTTTTAGGTATGCTTTAAGGAAAAAGCTTTCTCACTCGCTATCTCACATGGCAGAGGAAGGACAATTGATACAGGTCGCAGGGAAGCTTCCTGAACAAGGAACATTTTAGGTATCAACTGGCATAACAGTAGTGGATAACTGTTATCTATATTATATGTATTGTTGAATCGGGTAGTTTGTTAACTGCAGTGTAACAAAGGATAATAACTGGACATCTTCTATGATGGCTACCTTGACTACTTGACTGCGCGACTGCAAGGTAAGTCTGCTATTTGGTACAATACTTCGGACCTCATCGAAGCACAGCCCCGGGCTTTACCAAAACAGCAACGGATAAGGCCTGCTTGTATATCCCCGATATACACATGCATATCCCTGATATGCACAATATGCATTCCGAATGCATATTCACTACAATGTATCCCCGATACATTGTTGCAGTCAAGTCAAAGCCACATCAGCACATTCAGGGGCTTCATAAAATAAATAAGGCTTTGCAGTATACAAACTAGCAGCGCAACACATACACATGGTAAAACAATAGTGGCAACCGGATCTAACACACTATTCGGCACGTACAAGTGGCACCATCCACTTCGGTAAGGACCTTCCTTTGTAAGGAAGCATCCTGTCAATATGCACTGCCTTCAGAGGTTTCGACGGACTAATTCTAACGAGGTAGGTAAGCTCATCTAATTTCTTTGTTACTAGGTATGGACCTTTCCATCTGTTGGCCAATTTGCTGCAGATACCAGGACGTCGCACGGGGTCATGAAGCCAAACAGGTTGTTGGAGTGTCAACACTTTAGATTTTGAGCTTCGATCATACGCTTTCTTTCTGTATGATGAATTCTTCTTCAAGTTTTCCCTGGCAGTATCATGGGCGATAACAAGATTTTTCTGTAGATTTGCGACATAGGCGGTGAGTTCAATTTGATCAGGTTCCTCTGGTCTCGGAACTATGGCTTGACTAGGCATGATTACGTTTCTACCCAATACCATCATATTCGGAGTGATCGTGGTACTGGAATGAGAGGTGGACCTATATGCCATCATGACTTGTTGTAAATAGGTGTCCCATTCATTTTGGTTGTTAGAGCAATATGCTGTAAGCATACTTGCAAGTGTTCTGTTAAATCGTTCAACTGTTCCATTCGCCTGTGGTCTGAAACTTGTGGTTCTGGTCTTGTATATTTTGAAAAGATTACACATTTGTGTGAAGAGATTGGATTCGAAATTTCTTCCTTGATCGGTGTGGACTTCGAGTGGTACTCCGAAACGGCTCACAAAGCCATCAACAAATGTCTTGGCCACAGTAATAGCATCTTGGCTGGGTATTGGAAAGGCTTCAGTCCATTTAGTGAATTCATCCACCAATACCAAGATGAACTTGTTTCCACTAGCAGTAAGAGGTAAAGGTCCAAGGATATCCATGGAGATCTTTTCCATTGGGCCACCAACTACCAATTTTCCAAGTGGAGATCTTACAGCTTTGTTTAGTTTCCTAGAAGCACAAGTATCACAGGTTTCACAGTATTTTTGCACATCTCCCTTGACTCCTGGCCAATAATAGCTTTCAGACACCCTCTCCAATGTTCTCTTCCACCCAAGATGGCCTGCTGAAGGTACATCATGGCACAATTGTAGCACTAACTGTTGAAGCTTTTTAGGGACGACTAACTGTAGTTTTGGTGTTGGTTCTGTCTCCCACCGTCTGTATAACATAGTAGATGAGACCTCCAGTCTGTCCCATTGAGCAAGGAGGGTCTTAACATAAGGAGGCTGGTCTCCTATTTCTTTCCATTCTGGTTTGTGGGCATTCTGTTCGAGTTTGTTGAACACATAACCAACAACTTCATCATTCATCTGTTTATCTCTGACATTTATTGGGTCCCATTCGTTTGATTCTTGCGAGCACACTTTGGATCTTGTGATAGCTCTTATTATAGTTACTTCATCCACACATAGGTCAGCTTCTTCTAAAGGTCTAACTTCGTCTTTGACATCTGCATACTTCTCACAAACTCTACATGGCTTTCTGGAGAGAGCGTCAGCATTTGAATGTTTCTTGCCTTTACGATGAGTAACAATGAGATTGTAAGTACTAAGCTCTTGAAGCCATCTTGCCATTTGTCCAGTTGGCATTTTCAAGTTTCTCATCCAGCTTACTGCGGAATTATCAGTTCTTAGTAGAACTTCTTGTCCATAAAGGTATGTGTGGAACTTTTTGAGTGCGACTACAACGGCTAGTAATTCCTTCCTTGTTACACAGTAAGAGCGTTCGTGGACATTGAGGCCTTTACTCATATAAGCAATGACTCGCTCTTGGCCTTCCAACTCTTGAGACAGCACAGCACCAACTGCAAATTCGCTTGCGTCAGTGTCTAGTATAAATCTTCTTCCAAGCTCAGGATAAGCTAAAATCGGAGAGGATGTAAGGCGGCCTTTAAGGTTTTGGAAAGACTCTTCTGCTTCTGTTGACCATTTGAATATGGTGTTCTTCTCACACAGCTTATGAAGGGGTCTGGCAATGGTAGCAAAATCTTTGACAAATCTTCTGTAGTAAGAACAGAGTCCCAGAAAACTTCTCATGTCTTTCTTGCTACGGGGTTGAGTCCATGACGTGACTGCTTCAATCTTACTTGGATCTGTTGAAACTCCATTTTCGGAAACAACATGACCGAGGAAATGCACCTGTTTCTGGAAGAAGATGCATTTAGAAGGCTTCAATTTCAGATTTGCCGTTTCCAAGCGTTGGAAGACATGCTCTAGCCTGGTAAGACCTTCATCAAATGTTTCAGATGGTACAATTATGTCGTCCATGTACACCAGACACTCTTCCCACTGTAAACCTCTCATAACATCCTCAATCAGTCTTTCAAAGGTACTTGGGGCATTGACGAGACCAAAGGGCATCACTGTGAACTGGTAAAGACCAAGGCCAGTTGCAAACGAGGTTTTGTCCTTGTCGTTTTTATCCAACGCTATCTGCCAGAAGCCAGAATTCAAGTCCATGCAACTGAAAAACTTCGAGCCAGCTAACGCATCTAAGCACTCATCAATCCGAGGAATGGGATAGGCATCTTTGACTGTGCAGTCATTCAGCTTACGATAGTCAACACAGAAGCGGGTTGTGCCATCTTTCTTTGTCACAAGCACTACAGGAGAAGCCCAACTGCTATTTGATGGTTCTATAACACCTCTGTCAATCATTTTCTTTATTTCTTCTTTTTCAACGTCACGTTTTCCAAGCGGCTGTCTTCGAGGTGGTTGCTTAATTGGTTTGGTGTTACCAGTGTGGATTTTATGGACGACTTGATTTGTCCTTCCTAGATCTGCTGATGACTTAGCGAAAACATGCTGATAGCTGGACAGGAGTTTGGATAAACTACTTCTCTCGATGTTGTTCAAATGTTGACTGCTTCTCTCCATAAGGTCTGTTAAATGTTCTGGCAACTCCTGAGTTGTGTCATTCTCCATGGTACTTTGTCGACAGTATGCTGCTGAACTTTCAAAGAAAGATTCACATACACCAATTGGAACGTTCTGGGGCAGGAAAACTTCTTGTTCAGTTGGGTTGATGACACGAATATAGAGGGAGGATCTCTTGGTTGTCTCCACTAATCCATCGGCAATGAACAAGCCTTTGTTTGTAGTCAAACAGTGATCTGTGGTAATAAGTCCGATAGGTGCTAGGCCATTGGTGGCTTCTAATTTAATACTGACGTTCATTGCGGACATCGGAGGGAATTGGACCTGATTTATTGTAACGGCTCGGCTTCTTGCTTCGGCTTCACCTCCAATCCAGCATTGTATTGGTCCATAACTGGTACTTATTGTAAACGTCTTGTAATCTACCCGCGTAGCATACTTTAACAAAAAGTCTTGGCCCAAGATTCCATCTGGTATAACGTCGCAGACAATCACATCGACATCGAATATGGCATTACCTAATTTCAGAGGAATGACTGCCTTGCCATAAATCTTGATTTCATGTCCATTGGCTCCAAGCATCTTGTCGTTCACGCTTCTAAGAATTGGTTTGGTCCCTGCATCCAACAATGTATATACATGGAATGACAAAAGCGTGGCAGATGATCCATTGTCAACAAGAAACACGCATTCATTGGACAATATGGTACAAGCTGTGTAGAGTCCGTTATCCCAAAGGTTGTTGTCTCCGGCTAATTTTCCTATTCTCTCTATCAACTGATCTACCGACCCTGTTACTTCCACTGGCTCTGGGTCGCTTAAGCCAGCGGCTTGGAGTTTCCCGACCTCGAAGAGTATCTGTCTTGTTTACTTTGGCATTCACGTGCGTAATGATCGAGTGATTTACAGTTGAAACAACCAGTGTAGTTGGGAGGCGGAGATCTTTTATTATGTGTGTAATTGGCATTACTTGTTACTTTCGACTCAATTCTCTTTAATCTATTGGTCAATTCTTCCATCTGGGTCTTGAGATCAATCTTATCTTCTGTACTGTCTACCTGTCTTTGATTCATAGATCCAATGGCTCTTACTGCTGCTTTCTTTTTATCATCAATTCCAATTATAGACTCGTATCGCTCAACTATTTCAACTGCATCTTCAACGGTTCTGCAACCTCTGTCTATACATCTGTACCTTAATTCAGCACTAATGGTCTTGAAGAATTGGTGCAGGGCAAGCTTATCTTGGGCTTCAGGGCCTAAGTCTGGATACGCTCTCTGTGCCATTAGTCTGAGGTCGTCTCCAAAGGAAGCTGACGTTTCTCCAATCTGGCGTCTTCTGGTTTCAAACTGTGTCATATAGCGAGTCTGCTGACGGGCACTGCCGAACCTCTCATTTAGTTTATTGGCAAGTATTGAAAAGCTCCGTCTTTCAGATTCCCTGAGTCCTAGGTAAAACGTTCTTGCTGGTCCTTTGAGGCTCGAAGAGAGTGTCAGTGCTTTTTCGTAATCAGTCCATCTTCCGAGGTCTGCACAATTCTGGAAATGGGAGAAATAGGATTCCCAATCTTCATCACCATTAAATACATCTGGCTTAACCACGGGAAGGCGTGAACGTGGCATCATATTGGAACGCTGAATACGTTGACTTCCAAACCTACGGGTATTAAAATCCTCATCAGTAGCTGCATTGAATTCAGGAACATTATGATAACTTGGCATAGGATCGGGAGATCGTATTTGGTTTACTCTGTCTCTTCTATGAACTGTATGGGGTTTATTCTCTCGAGATATTGCTCTATGGTAGGTCTCAACTTCGGAGTCACTCTCGTAATACGGGCGCCTACCAGGTGGCAAGTCATTTCTGGGTCTGTTCTGCGGAGGAGTGTCAGTTTGGATAGGGTAAACACCAACATGTGAACCCCTGCTACCCTCTGTTACTACTTCTGGTCTGGACTTTGGTCTAACTCCGGACTGGGATACTCGTCTCTCTGGTTCATCACCTCTTCCCGATCCGTCATCACACATGGCTGTGTTACATGTAACAAACCCATCAGCTCTAGGAACATCCCCGGTGTTATTAACGTTAGCATCACACTCATTATCATCATGGTCAGTGTGATAAACATGGTCATTTGTTTGGTCATTGGTAACCCTGATGTTGATTTGTACTTCGGAATCAGAGTCAGACATGACTAGCTGTTGGAAAATCAACGTGAAGAAATAAGCTTTAAAACGCAACAATAAATTATGTACAGGTGTAGTCTGCTTCTATTGTCCCTGGACGCAGACAACAAATACCGTCACATAGGTCTTCTCTAGTTAGATGTTGGCTTGGGTTCGTATACTGGACCCTTTTTGGAAATAAGGATCCCACTTCTGACACCAAGTTGTAAGGATTCTGCCGTCATCTGGAGAGGGGCCTGCTCTCCGCATACATTGGAAGGAGGGAAATAACTAGACACAAGAGCGTGCATGGTTCACGGGTCTTTAATAGTAACCGAAGTTACCATCAACAGCTTAATTTATATACAGGTTTAATACAATGGCCTTTGGTATTCAATATACAGGGTTTGATGTCCTTCATCTGCCTCACGCACCTCTTTCTCCCTCTTTCATTCCATTGGTAAGATAACAAATAGCTATCAGGGACTAGTCTATGTGACGGGATCTTTCTCGTAAAGTAGTTGTTTTACATGGTAAGCTTACATGACATCAGGTACGTTGATATCATCATTGCGTAAAAGGTATAATTAATAATCACTAAGGTAGACGAATGTATTAATGATTCCATAACTGAATAAGGTTGGAATTTCCTATTGATCAAAGAGATTTGAGGTTGAACGTAACATTTTAACTACCTTTTTAGTTGTAGTTCTCTTGTTTGTAGATGTATATATAATATATGTTGCTCAGGTGAAGGATCTGAGAAAGATCCCAAACTTTGAATTCTGCGCGCTTTATATAGATTCTTTCGTCTGATCACGTGATCGGGATTAGCCAATCCACGATCAGAAGGACTGTTAACGCCGTGATCAGACCAAAGGTACAAAAGCGCTCAGAATCAAAATAACAAACTTATCGACACAGCTTAAAGCAGAAATATTCAGCTTTTTACATAAGCAGATCATAAAACAGACAAGCTGGAGTAGAATCATTGTTTGTAAAAATAGCAGAACGCTCAAATACAAAGCGTATGAATACATCAAAATTGTGACGTTCCGCCACTGAGAAACTTGACAGGAAGTAGCACAATTACGATTTAAATGAAAGAAAGCTCGCTTACTTCAGCTTAAGTTCTGCTTATTCATTAAATTACATATCTAATTTACATGGAAACTTTGGAATTGATATTCGTTCTAGAAACGAAAAGCTGAGAACATAAACATTGAAAATAGTTCCAAAGTTAAAATGCCGCTAACATTCAATACGACTACACGACAAAAGATAAAAATATCATATATACAGTGTTCATACACACTACATCACTTTCTCTAAAAGAATAATATTAACAATAAAACATATAATGTGAAATAGGCCGATTTCCCTGGAACAACAACTTCAGCCCGGCGGAGTTACTTCTCTTTTGTTGTTCCTCTTCGAATGTCCGAAAACGAGTTGACAGTTCAGATTTACACAATAAAAGGACTATATCCGTGAATAATGGCACAAATAGGGATTGGTTGATAATAGGCTATACGTAGACAATTCATCAGGTAAGTGTAGTTAATCCATAGTTTGTATGAGTTACAATATTAGATCGTTTGTTATTAGTTTTCGTGTCACTTCTTCAGAAGAAAGATATGGCAGCAGTTAAGTTGTTCATCTGACTTTGTAGGTAATAATGTTCATAAAGATAGATGTAGATAAAATGTCCTTAAAATATGATGCAGGGTTAACACATAGTTAGAATAAAGTCCACAAGTTCATTAAAGAAAGGTAAATAATGATGTCCTTACATGCCTATTCATTTACATTGTTTGTTATATCTCGAAATCAACTTTGGTAGGCCTATTCATTTACATTGATTGTTATATCTCGATATCAACTTTGGTATGCCTATTTATTTACATTGTTTGTTATATCTCGAAATCAACTTTGGTATGCCTATTCATTTACATTGATTGTTATATCTCGAAATCAACTTTGGTATGCCTATTCATTTACATTGTTTGTTATATCTTGCATTCCACTTTGGTATGCTTATTCATTTACATTGTTTGTTATATCTTGCATTCCACTTTGGTATGCTTATTCATTTACATTGTTTGTTATAGCTTGCATTCCACTTTGGTATGCTTATTCATTTAAATTGTTTGTTACATCTCGCATTCCACTTTAGTATGCTTATTCATTTACATTGTTTGTTATATCTTGCATTCCGCTTTGGTATGGTTATTCATTTACATTGTTTGTTATATCTCGCATTCCACTTTGGTATGCTTATTCATTTACATTGTTTGATATATCTCGCATTCCACTTTGTTATGCTTATTGATTTACATTGTTTGTTATTTCCACTTTGGTTATCCATTTACATTGTTTGTTATATCTCGAAATCAACTTTGGTATGCTTATTCATTTACATTGTTTGTTATATCTGGCATTCCACTTTGGAATGCTTATTCATTTACATTTCTTTTTATATCTCACATTCCACTTTGGTATGCTTATTCATTTACATTGTTTATCATATCTCACATTCCACTTTGGTATGCCTTTTAATTTACATTGTGTGTTATATCTGGCATTCCACTTTGGTATGCTTATTCATTTACATTTCTTTTTATATCTCGCATTCTACTTTGGTATGCTTATTCATTTACATTGTTTATCATATCTCGCATTCTACTTTGGAATGCTTTTTCAATTACATTTCTTTTTATATCTCACATTCTACTTTGGTATGCCTATTCATTTACATTGTTTGTTATATCTGGCATTCCACTTTGGAATGCTTATTCATTTACATTTCTTTTTATATCTCACATTCCACTTTGGTATGCTTATTCATTTACATTGTTTATCATATCTCACATTCCACTTTGGTATGCCTTTTAATTTACATTGTGTGTTATATCTGGCATTCCACTTTGGTATGCTTATTCATTTGCATTGTTTGTTATATCTCACATTCCACTACGGTATGCCTTTTTATTTACATTGTTTGTTATATCTGGCATTCCGCTTTGGTATGCTTATTCATTTCATTGTATGTTATATCTCACATTCCACTTTGGTATGCCTATTCATTTACATTGTTTGTTATATCTCGAAATCAACTTTGGTATGCCTATTCATTTACATTGATTGTTATATCTCGAAATCAACTTTGGTATGCCTATTCATTTACATTGTTTGTTATATCTTGCATTCCACTTTGGTATGCTTATTCATTTAAATTGTTTGTTACATCTCGCATTCCACTTTAGTATGCTTATTCATTTACATTGTTTGTTATATCTCGCATTCCGCTTTGGTATGGTTATTCATTTACATTGTTTGTTATATCTCGCATTCCACTTTGGTATGCTTATTCATTTACATTGTTTGATATATCTCGCATTCCACTTTGTTATGCTTATTGATTTACATTGTTTGTTATTTCCACTTTGGTTATCCATTTACATTGTTTGTTATGTCTCGAAATGAACTTTGGTATGCTTATTCACTTACATTGTTTGTTATATCTGGCATTCCACTTTGGAATGCCTCTTCATTTACATTTCTTTTTATATCTCACATTCCACTTTGGTATGCTTATTCATTTACATTGTTTATCATATCTCACATTCCACTTTGGTATGCCTTTTAATTTACATTGTGTGTTATATCTCACATTCCACTTTGGTATGCTTATTCATTTACATTGTTTATCATATCTCGCATTCTACTTTGGAATGCTTTTTCAATTACATTTCTTTTTATATCTCACATTCTACTTTGGTATGCCTATTCATTTACATTGTTTGTTATATCTGGCATTCCACTTTGGAATGCTTATTCATTTACATTTCTTTTTATATCTCACATTCCACTTTGGTATGCTTATTCATTTACATTGTTTATCATATCTCACATTCCACTTTGGTATGCTTATTCATTTACATTGTTATCATATTTTGCATTCCACTTTGGAATGCTTTTTCATTTACATTTCTTCTTATATCTCACATTCCACGTTGGAATGCTTATTCATTTACATTATTTGATATATCTCGCATTCCAGTTTGGAATGCTTTTTCATTTACATTTCTTTTTATATCTCACATTCTACTTTGGTATGCCTTTTAATTTACATTGTGTGTTATATCTGGCATTCCACTTTGGTATGCTTATTCATTTACATTGTTTATCATATCTCACATTCCACTTTGGTATGCTTATTCATTTACATTGTTATCATATCTTGCATTCCACTTTGGAATGCTTTTTCATTTACATTTCTTCTTATATCTCACATTCCACGTTGGAATGCTTATTCATTTAAATTATTTGATATATCTCGCATTCCAGTTTGGAATGCTTTTTCATTTACATTTCTTTTATATCTCACATTCTACTTTGGTATGCTTTTAATTTACATTGTTTGTTATATCTGGCATTCCACTTTGGAATGCTTATTCATTTACATTTCTTTTTATATCTCACATTCCACTTTGGTATGCTTATTCATTTACATTGTTTATCATATCTCGCATTCCACTTTGGAATGCTTTTTCATTTACATTTTTTCTTATATCTCACATTCCACTTTGGAATGCTTATTCATTTACATTATTTGATATATCTCGCATTCCAGTTTGGAATGCTTTTTCATTTACATTTCTTTTTATATCTCACATTCTACTTTGGTATGCCTTTTAATTTACATTGTGTGTTATATCTGGCATTCCATTTTTGGTATGCTTATTCATTTGCATTGTTTGTTATATCTCACATTCCACTACGGTATGCCTTTTTATTTACATTGTTTGTTATATCTGGCATTCCGCTTTGGTATGCTTATTCATTTCATTGTATGTTATATCTCACATTCCACTTTGGTATGCCTATTCATTTGCATTGTTTGTTATATCTCGAAATCAACTTTGGTATGCCTATTCATTTACATTGATTGTTATATCTCGAAATCAACTTTGGTATGCCTATTCATTTACATTGTTTGTTATATCTTGCATTCCACTTTGGTATGCTTATTCATTTACATTGTTTGCTATATCTTGCATTCCACTTTGGTATGCTTATTCATTTACATTGTTTGTTATATCTTGCATTCCACTTTGGTATGCTTATTCATTTAAATTGTTTGTTACATCTCGCATTCCACTTTAGTATGCTTATTCATTTACATTGTTTGTTATATCTCGCATTCCGCTTTGGTATGGTTATTCATTTACATTGTTTGTTATATCTCGCATTCCACTTTGGTATGCTTATTCATTTACATTGTTTGATATATCTCGCATTCCACTTTGTTATGCTTATTGATTTACATTGTTTGTTATTTCCACTTTGGTTATCCATTTACATTGTTTGTTATATCTCGAAATCAACTTTGGTATGCTTATTCATTTACATTGTTTGTTATATCTGGCATTCCACTTTGGAATGCTTATTCATTTACATTTCTTTTTATATCTCACATTTCACTTTGGTATGCTTATTCATTTACATTGTTTATCATATCTCACATTCCACTTTGGTATGCCTTTTAATTTACATTGTGTGTTATATCTCACATTCCACTTTGGTATGCTTATTCATTTACATTGTTTATCATATCTCACATTCCACTTTGGTATGCTTATTCATTTACATTGTTATCATATTTTGCATTCCACTTTGGAATGCTTTTTCATTTACATTTCTTCTTATATCTCACATTCCACGTTGGAATGCTTATTCATTTACATTATTTGATATATCTCGCATTCCAGTTTGGAATGCTTTTTCATTTACATTTCTTTTTATATCTCACATTCTACTTTGGTATGCCTTTTAATTTACATTGTGTGTTATATCTGGCATTCCACTTTGGTATGCTTATTCATTTACATTGTTTATCATATCTCACATTCCACTTTGGTATGCTTATTCATTTACATTGTTATCATATCTTGCATTCCACTTTGGAATGCTTTTTCATTTACATTTCTTCTTATATCTCACATTCCACGTTGGAATGCTTATTCATTTAAATTATTTGATATATCTCGCATTCCAGTTTGGAATGCTTTTTCATTTACATTTCTTTTTATATCTCACATTCTACTTTGGTATGCCTTTTAATTTACATTGTGTGTTATATCTGGCATTCCACTTTGGTATGCTTATTCATTTACATTGTTTATCATATCTCACATTCCACTTTGGTATGCTTATTCATTTACATTGTTATCATATCTTGCATTCCACTTTGGAATGCTTTTTCATTTACATTTCTTCTTATATCTCACATTCCACGTTGGAATGCTTATTCATTTACATTATTTGATATATCTCGCATTCCAGTTTGGAATGCTTTTTCATTTACATTTCTTTTTATATCTCACATTCTACTTTGGTATGCCTTTTAATTTACATTGTGTGTTATATCTGGCATTCCATTTTTGGTATGCTTATTCATTTGCATTGTTTGTTATATCTCACATTCCACTACGGTATGCCTTTTTATTTACATTGTTTGTTATATCTGGCATTCCGCTTTGGTATGCTTATTCATTTCATTGTATGTTATATCTCACATTCCACTTTGGTATGCCTATTCATTTGCATTGTTTGTTATATCTCGAAATCAACTTTGGTATGCCTATTCATTTACATTGATTGTTATATCTCGAAATCAACTTTGGTATGCCTATTCATTTACATTGTTTGTTATATCTTGCATTCCACTTTGGTATGCTTATTCATTTACATTGTTTGCTATATCTTGCATTCCACTTTGGTATGCTTATTCATTTACATTGTTTGTTATATCTTGCATTCCACTTTGGTATGCTTATTCATTTAAATTGTTTGTTACATCTCGCATTCCACTTTAGTATGCTTATTCATTTACATTGTTTGTTATATCTCGCATTCCGCTTTGGTATGGTTATTCATTTACATTGTTTGTTATATCTCGCATTCCACTTTGGTATGCTTATTCATTTACATTGTTTGATATATCTCGCATTCCACTTTGTTATGCTTATTGATTTACATTGTTTGTTATTTCCACTTTGGTTATCCATTTACATTGTTTGTTATATCTCGAAATCAACTTTGGTATGCTTATTCATTTACATTGTTTGTTATATCTGGCATTCCACTTTGGAATGCTTATTCATTTACATTTCTTTTTATATCTCACATTTCACTTTGGTATGCTTATTCATTTACATTGTTTATCATATCTCACATTCCACTTTGGTATGCCTTTTAATTTACATTGTGTGTTATATCTGGCATTCCACTTTGGTATGCTTATTCATTTACATTTCTTTTTATATCTCACATTCCACTTTGGTATGGTTATTCATTTACATTGTTTATCATATCTCACATTCCACTTTGGTATGCCTTTTAATTTACATTGTGTGTTATATCTGGCATTCCACTTTGGAATGCTTATTCATTTACATTTCTTTTATATCTCACATTCCACTTTGGAATGCTTATTTCATTTACATTGTTTATCATATCTCACATTCCACTTTGGTATGCCTTTTAATTTACATTGTGTGTTATATCTGGCATTCCACTTTGGAATGCTTATTCATTTACATTTCTTTTTATATCTCACATTCCACTTTGGTATGGTTATTCATTTACATTGTTTATCATATCTCACATTCCACTTTGGTATGCTTATTCATTTACATTTCTTTTTATATCTCACATTCCACTTTGGTATGCCTTTTAATTTACATTGTGTGTTATATATGGCATTCCACTTTGGTATGCTTATTCATTTACATTGTTTATCATATCTCACATTCCACTTTGGTATGCCTTTTAATTTACATTGTGTGTTTTATCTGGCATTCCACTTTGGAATGCTTATTCATTTACATTTCTTTTTATATCTCACATTCCACTTTGGTATGGTTATTCATTTACATTGTTTATCATATCTCACATTCCACTTTGGTATGCTTATTCATTTACATTGTGTGTTATATCTGACATTCCACTTTGGAATGCTTATTCATTTACATTTCTTTTTATATCTCACATTCCAGTTTGGTATGCTTATTCATTTACATTGTTTATCATATCTCACATTCCACTTTGGTATGCCTTTTAATTTACATTGTGTGTTATATCTGGCATTCCACTTTGGTATGCTTATTCATTTACATTTCTTTTTATATCTCGCATTCTACTTTGGTATGCTTATTCATTTACATTGTTTATCATATCTCGCATTCTACTTTGGAATGCTTTTTCAATTACATTTCTTTTTATATCTCACATTCTACTTTGGTATGCCTATTCATTTACATTGTTTGTTATATCTGGCATTCCACTTTGGAATGCTTATTCATTTACATTGTTTATCATATCTCACATTCCACTTTGGTATGCCTTTTAATTTACATTGTTTATCATATCTCACATTCCACTTTGGAATGCTTATTCATTTACATCTATTTTTATATCTCACATTCCACTTTGGTATGCTTATTCATTTACATTGTTTATCATATCTCACATTCCACTTTGGAATGCTTATTCATTTACATTTCTTTTTATATCTCACATTCCACTTTGGTATGCTTATTCATTTACATTGTTTATCATATCTCACATTCCACTTTGGTATGCCTTTTAATTTACATTGTGTGTTATATCTGGCATTCCACTTTGGTATGCTTATTCATTTACATTTCTTTTTATATCTCACATTCCACTTTGGTATGCTTATTCATTTACATTGTTTATCATATCTCACATTCCACTTTGGAATGCTTATTCATTTACATTTCTTTTTATATCTCACATTCCACTTTGGTATGCTTATTCATTTACATTGTTTATCATATCTCACATTCCACTTTGGTATGCCTTTTAATTTACATTGTGTGTTATATCTGGCATTCTACTTTGGTATGCTTATTCATTTACATTGTTTATCATATCTCACATTCCACTTTGGAATGCTTATTCATTTACATTTCTTTTTATATCTCACATTCCACTTTGGTATGCTTATTCATTTACATTGTTTATCATATCTCACATTCCACTTTGGAATGCTTATTCATTTACATTTTTTATATCACATTCCACTTTGGTATGCCTATTCATTTACATTGTTTGTTATATCTCGCATTCCACTTTGGAATGCTTATTCATTTACATTTCTTTTTATATCTCACATTCCACTTTGGTATGCTTATTCATTTACATTGTTTATCATATCTCACATTCCACTTTGGAATGCTTATTCATTTACATTTCTTTTTATATCTCACATTCCACTTTGGTATGCTTATTCATTTACATTGTTGATCATATCTCACATTCCACTTTGGAATGCTTATTCATTTACATTTCTTTTTATATCTCACATTCCACTTTGGTATGCTTATTCATTTACATTGTTTATCATATCTCACATTCCACTTTGGAATGCTTATTCATTTACATTTCTTTTTATATCTCACATTCCACTTTGGTATGCTTATTCATTTACATTGATTGTTATATCTCGAAATCAACTTTGGTATGCTTATTCACTTACATTGTTTGTTATATCTGGCATTCCACTTTGGAATGCTTTTTCATTTACATTTCTTCTTATATCTCACATTCCACTTTGGAATGCTTATTCATTTACATTTCTTTTTATATCTCACATTCCACTTTGGAATGCTTATTCATTTACATTGTTTATCATATCTCACATTCCACTTTGGAATGCTTATTCATTTACATTGATTGTTATATCTCGAAATCAACTTTGGTATGCTTATTCACTTACATTGTTTGTTATATCTGGCATTCCACTTTGGAATGCTTTTTCATTTACATTTCTTCTTATATCTCACATTCCACTTTGGAATGCTTATTCATTTACATTATTTGATATATCTCGCATTCCAGTTTGGAATGCTTTTTCATTTACATTTCTTTTTATATCTCACATTCTACTTTGGTATGCCTTTTAATTTACATTCATTTGCATTGTTTGTTATATCTCACAATCCACTACGGTATGCCTTTTTATTTACATTGTTTGTTATATCTGGCATTCCGCTTTGGTATGCTTATTCATTTCATTGTATGTTATATCTCACATTCCACTTTGGTATGCCTATTCATTTGCATTGTTTGTTATATCTCACATTCCATTACGGTATGCCTTTTTATTTACATTGTTTGTTATATCTGGCATTCCACTTTGGTATGCTTATTCATTTCATTGTATGTTATATCTCACATTCCACTTTGGTATGCCTATTCATTTACATTGTTTGTTATATCTCGCATTCCACTCTGGTATGCTTATTCAGTTAGATAGTGTGTCATTTTTTGCATTCCATCTTGGTATGCTCATTCATTTGCATTGTTAGTAATACCTCGTTTTTATGAAATAGGGCCTGCTCAATTGTTAGTCATCGACGACATATCTGCAGTTAGATAGGAAAAAAAACAGTAAGCAAGGTCAACGTTGTTCATGCTTTTCCTTCGAACACTTCAGTGTCTTTTAAGTAATTCAAAATTTGCTGATAGCAAGAATTTCGTCCGATTCAAAAGGTGGTTCCTTTTAGTCATAGGTCATTTAATTAACTGCAAACCAAAGTTTACTTTCTTCAATATTTTAACCCTTATACTTTTGGAACCGACTGCATAGATTTGCTAACAAGTTAGATCCAGGCCAGCCGCCGAGTAAATTGGCGGCTGGTCTGTTATTTAACCTGTTTGCTAGTCTGAGTTTCTTTCCTCAACAAAATTTAGCAGCTATTTTAGGAGTTGGAAATCGGAATACACAAAATATAATCTTAGAAAACTACCCAGCATTCTAAGGGTTAAGTTGACGCAACTCTGAATGAATTTCATCTGTATAAGAGATTTTGCTAAGAAAACGACAAGCGTAATAATCATGCTTACATGTTTTAACAAATTCTTTTACAGCCTTATTAGGCATACTAGAGCTAAAAGTCTCCCTAGAAATCAAAGGTCTTCCAGTACAGTTCAAATGTGTTTGGTTTTACTCTACCATTCGCTCGAATTAATGTAGTGGCATACTATCTGGTAGGAGCAATTGACACAAAGTAATGCTGTTCGTATTGCGCAATTTCTTTCTTTTTCTTACGATTTTTTTTTAAATTTTACTTAGTATTGGTTTGTACGCACGCATGAAGATGGAATGTGTAACACATATATATCGACAATTGTTTCAAACGAGTAGACGAATGCATATATTAAATATGTAATAAATAAATAAGCGTCGTCTCACCGAACCAACGAGACTAAGCTCATTTAGAATGGTTCTAATTGCTGCATGAAACACTAATCAGAGCATTAGACACATGTCAGTATATTTTAAGAATGAAAAACGGAATCATAACATTGAAGTTCAGCAGTGGCAAAACCATTTGTCTGTTTTGCCTAGCTTGGCCAAAATCCTTAACGAACACGTGGATTGTTACTGATGTTCAATATAACCACTAGACTGACGATTGCAGAAGTGGATTTGGCATTTACGTAAACGAAAATCGAAATCAGAATTCCCAAGTCCTGTGCTTGAATAAACCGTCCATTATGTACTTTTAAATCGGGTCCCAGTTTCGAAAAGGTTACTACACTGCATTATATCAATTACTGAGGTTTGTATACAATGTTGGTACTCCTGGATTGAGAGAGCATTGCTGATGTGAAGAAAAACTTTTGTTTCTGCTTTTGATGTTCTTTCTACAACTTGTAAACATAGTTGATTAACCCTTAGAGTGCTTGGACCGGTTTCATGTTGATACGAACAGTGTCTTTTAAGTAATTCGAAAATTACTGGTAGCAAGAATTTCGTCCGATTACAAAGGTTTCAATAAAAGGTCATTTAATTATCTGCATTCCAAAACATACATTCTTCGACGATTTAACCTTCATAGTGCTGGAACCGACTAAATTCTTATGCGAAAAGGTTTAATCAAGGCCAGCCGCCGGGTAAATTGCATTTGATCTAACATGTTTGTAACTCTGAGTGTCTTTAAGCAGATGTTGAAAAGCAGACGACACAAAATTATGTTTCCAAAATTTTAATCAGCAATCTTAAGGTTTGTAAATGGTGTCCAGAAAGTACTAATTGCAACGATAGATGGTTAGGACTCGTTACTTTTGACCAAGTGCTAACATTTAAGTGGGTACAAGAGAGTATTCATTGTGAAAGAAAACACTTAACCCTTTACCAAACGACAAGTATTCGACTGCCCAAATTGAAAGAGTTTGCAGACGACATTTCAATATGTGAACATATTGGAAAGTAATCTTTTCATAGAGTAGAACACATTGTGGGAAAGGGAGAAATTGCTCATCACGAGCAATTTCTGCTTTTTCCTCAATGTTTTCCAGAGCCGCCTATACCAAACTGGTCAAATATCGTTATTATTAGGTAATGGGTTAATATACGTTCTACAACCTTTTTAGTTGCTTCAAATATGATGTCTAAAATGTACGTACTAATCGCACTAACTTGGCTAATTAAGACGGAAAAATTCACTCTCCTATTAATAAAATAGTACATTATGAATTTTAAATACATAAAAGTATCCAATATATGTCAGAAACAAACATATCAATGTAGTAGTACCCGTGTAATGATTCCACAACATTCTAGACAAATAGTTCACAAAGCAATATGTACCGAGTCCGAAAACCATTCGAACACCTCCACGACTGTCGTGAGCAAAACAGGTCCACAACCGTGCTACGTTCTTTACCAAAAATCAAAATGGCGACGATAGGTCATGTTACTTTGCTTAATGGGGTTAATCTAAAGCGCTTTATTGCCGGACCAAACGCTAGCTTTTAAATCGTCATTTTATCTCCCAATCGAAACTCATCGGGTTTATCCAATGAAAATATCTCTGAAGTAATATGTAAGCCACCGTATTGATCATAGCGAGATTTCGTTCATTGTTCTTAAATAATATATCTTTAATGTGAAATCTTAGTAGTCATTTGATTTAATTAAGAAGACAGTTATATGAGAAAGGTTGCATGTATTAGCCGGGACAAAAAAGCAAAACTTGTAACCCTACACCTATGTACGCAGTGTATTTCTCAGTTCACAGTTCACGGAATTACCCGAGTAGTTACGTCTGACAACCCCCATTACCTTGAGAGCCCTTGAAGCAAGCGGTTGATATATTCCGAGTATTGCTGTTTGGTATGGCTCGACGCCATCTCGTTCAAGTGACGCATCAATCGTGATATGTTTACCCTATGGCGCACCATCAAGGGGGTCCACAGCATTAGAAATATCGTTGTTACCACACACGATTATGTTGTAATAACGGTAGTATGACATGACTAATAGGGTTCCGAATGGCACAATGGATGAATTTAGAATTATCTTTATAAATTTGGAAAAGTTAACAAAACGATAATGACCTATTCAAAGAAACTTCCAAGTATAGAAATCTTATGCAACAACTTTTGACTATTAATACAAGCCACAATATAAATATTGACAACATTTTACAGATAATTTTTAAGGCTATAGTAGGAAAATCTATTTAAAGCTCTTTTCTCTCATAAATAAGCGGAATTATTGTTATTGCATTTATGATCACCCTTTTCCCATATATGATTGATCTTTTTGTATCTGGGTGCCGTAAGGATATTTTCTACGGTTTAATAAGAAAATAATCCTTTCATAGAATTACTTAATTTTGGATATGTGATTTAAAATATTATTATGAATTCAAAAATGAAAAAGAAAAATGCAGGTCGACGAGTTAGTTTTTTTTTGTAAAACGACTGTTTCCATGGTAACCGTTTTGGGCAAAAAGGTTAAAATGACCATATTATCTTCAAAAGTAATAAAATAATTTCTGGAAGGTTTTTACACACAAAAAAACACGAATTCATACGTTCAATACTTTATCATTCAATGCACTATTAAATCATAACAATCTGAACAATATTTGTAACCCAAATCAATTTTTTCAAGTTTGTATATTCGAAAAATGATAATGAAAATTGATATGTATATTACAAAACAAATGAAGACATAAAAAAAATCCTTTCATAGAATTTTCTTATTTTTCAGTATGTGAAGTAAAGTTTAATCTATACACCATTCTACAAAATGATAACCGGTTTATCATACAAAAGCTTTCAATTTATGTTACCCATCCTTTACAAGCAGTATGAGATGAACACCAAACTTACTTTATATTATTATTAACTTTGTATAATTGTATTTTGAGCCGGTGGCCTATTTACTTCAAAATAGACTTGGGCAAATAATGTGACTCCATCGATCTTCTTTACAATTGGTTTAGTTTTAGTTGGTACCAGTATCATTTGGAATCAGTTATTTTCGTCAATATTTACACGTTTGGTTTTCAAACTGTTATTGCTCCCTGAACAAATTCAAAACTGTATATCACTGCATACAGGTATGCTTACAAAAGCTAAATAAACAAACATTTGAAGATTTCCATCATTTGAAGACTATGAAAACCACCCATATGCATCAATTCCATTTTTCCTGTTTTTGTTGAACTAAAGTTCACCCATTGACATTTTTTTTAATTTCATGTACGTGTATATATCACGAGATAAATTGTGCGTACCCGTTTTCGAAAGTTTGTTAGCGCCAACCACACTGTTAACTGCTTACTGCATTACGACAACCATCTAATATCAATTGCTCTAACACTTCCAGTAGACAACGTGTGTTGCATTCGGACTGTCTCAGATTTAATTGCTGCTTAGCAACTTTTGTTATTTAGTAATCAGTTGGAAGTAGGCTGTCGTTTATGGAATTCTTTAAATTAGCAATTTGATGACCCCATGGGTTGTCAAACACTAAGGGGGATACCTCAATTGGTCAGAGAAAGCAAAATTAACTTAAGCTATGAACAGAAATCGATACAACCTTAGTTACAGACGCTATGCCTCCTGTTGGTGATAAACGAATTGCGTACATATAAATATGCGATGTAGTTAATGGGGTCACCTTTCAATTAACACAGGACCCTCGCTAACAATGCCACCCGTGACTATTTCAGACGTTGCTCTTGGCGAAACTGTTGACCTAATTTCTTTATACGAATCATGAGAAAGTCAACATTTGTTTATGGAAGAGCATGGATCGGGTGGGGTTTATGTCAAAGTTCGACCTTCGCCGCCGAATAAACTGTGTTTTCCGTCCAAAGTAAAAGGAACAGCAGTTGCCAGAGAATATCACGAAAGATATTTAACTCCTCTACGGTATTTGGAACAATCATGTGATAAAAGGATATATTGCTGAAAAAGAGCAATTTCTATCCTATTTTTACAAAGGTTTTCATGAATAATGTCTAAGCCTGGAAAATGTAAATTGATGTAAAACATTCATTCCATGGAAATTGTTGAAAGATACTGTAAAATAAGGTACATTGGAACAGCGGCCTTATAGTTAGTTAAACGTCGTACATGACAAAATCACACTAAAGAAGTGTCACAATGACTAGAAGTAATGTTCCTACCGTGTCCTGCTTGGGACACGGTAGTAAATCCGCCCTCTTAGCTCTTTGGAGCAGGTCGGTTGTGTATCACAACCGCTACGATAATTCAAATATGGGGCAACTAAATGCAACAAAACTTCACCTGATTAAACATATGCATATAATCTCATACCTCAGAGTCCAAAAGTTAATATTTTTCCATTATTTTAAGAGAATAGAAGCATTTTTCGTAATCCTTAAACATTTCATTTCTCAAATCCATCACTTCCGGTTTTCATTTGGATATCCAGGACCATCCTGCAACAATTGACAACCAAATTGGGCGGAGCTAAACCTGTAGGGGTATTCCATATTTGGAAGTTGTAGTAAGGTTGTAAAAAAGGCGGGAAAAACATGTGTTTTCATTGGATGAGCCCTTCATGTTCAGTGGGTAATTACCATATTTTTAAAGCAGAAAGTGCGAGAAGTTGCGAAAAAATCAAAATGGCCACTGACGGTTTGTTTCTCACTAAATTTCACCAACAATTAAGAAATACAACTTAATTAAGAAATTTTAGCTTCTATGAAGCTGTTTGATTTGATAATTTAGACAATACTATGCTAGGGTTATCATAAAAAGGTTATCTATCATCTGGTTGTTAAAATTGATTTTGCTCCAACAAGTGATGAGCGCGGAATCGTAACGTCGGTGGCAACCAGATAGCAGTCACAAGACGTTACGACATCGTATCTACACAATGACCTACAGAGTGTGTATACTATATAAAATTAATATGCAAAGCACATATAGGTGATATGGTCATTTTCTTCAACTTCTTACCAACACAGGACCCATGCTAACAATACCACATGTGCGTGAGTATTGCATACTTTGCTGTTGATGAAATTGTTGACCTATTGTCGTTGTTAAAGTCATTAGAAAGTCAACACTCGTTTATGGAAGAGCATGGATCTGACGGGTTTCATCTTATAGTTCGACTCCCACCTACCTCTTATTCTTTACAGCGCCTCCTCATTTGAACAATTCAAAAAAAAAAAAAAAATGAGCGAATACATTTTCTGAAATTGGCTTTCGTTCATTTTAAGAATATATACTTGAAACAAAACCAATTAAAGGGTAATAAATGTTGGAAACAAATATTTCTCATAGCTGATCAATTGAATTGTGTGCCGTTTTGCTAAAAAAAGTTATTTATTTAGACAAGTCATTCCTAACTGTCTATTCATGAATTATTAAAGATTTTTTTTTTCAAATTGCGTATCTAATTGAGAAAGGAATTTAACCTTATACAATAGATCCTTTAATTTTTGTCTGGAGTATATATCTTGAACTTACATACTTACATACAGAATTGTCCACTCTGGAGTCTCACGGCTCTAGTGCAGACCCAATGTTGATACGGATTATGTCCCCTTGTCCAGTAATGTTTCTTATATCATAGAGTACTCAAAACAACACCCTTCATCCTGATAAACGTACTACTATTGTTTTGTTAGAAAATGTCGATAATACCAGGTTGAATCCGATTTTCGATGGCAATTCGCTAAAACTTTATCGAAACGTTCCCTTTTTGTGTTTTATATTTCTTTCCAAGTGAGAATACATATACAGTGAAGCCTCGTTTATCCGGACCCCGATTATCCGGATGTCTCGCAATCCGAACGAAACTGTAAGGGAACAGAATTATTTGACCAGTTTGTTGCAGAAGACTTTTAAAAACATTTTGGGAAAAGGAGAAATTGCTCGTGACGAGCAATTTCTCCTTTTTCCCACAATGTTTTCTGCCATATCAGAAGATTATTTTCGAATTTCATCAGGTTTTGAAATGACGTCTGCAAACTCTTTCAATTTGGGACGGTCGAAAATTTGGCGTTTGCTAAAGGGTTATAAGTATACACGTGCATACAGACCGTTTATGTCTTAATGTGTATAAGAACATGCTCTGCTTCATTAGTCCGGCTTATTCGGTAAATCGGACATTTTGTTGGGAACGCACTTGTTCGGATTAACGAGACATCACTGTACAAAGTATCGATCTCAACGGGTTTCAGATTTCAAAGTGCAATCTTAATAACAAAAATTGCAAAAATATGTGGTATATATTACCAGCGCATGCGCTTTGTTTTGAACTGCTATTGTATAGGCAGTGTCACACTTCTATTGTAGTGACGAGATGACGGGTCTGAATACTGTATTCCAAAATGGTATCTTAAGATTCTACGACAGGTAAGAATATAATATGAACATTATATAAATCTAAAGGACAGTAGCAAAACTATGAAGCTTGGTCGAATATTAACACATAGGGTAATACAGCATTCAATTAAACAAAAAGGAACGAAGCAAAGCACGTTTACCTTTTGTATCACCGTTACTTTTATCTTCAGATCAAGTTAGAACATTGATGATTGCTTAAAGGGACACTTTGACCAAGAAGCATTTCAAAATTTGAGCCTTGCTACGGCAATCACAAACGCCAATCAAAGGGCTAACAAGCTTCAAGCTTCCGTCATATCGATATAAAATAAGTTTAAACTAAATGTACGCGTGACAGATATCCTCGTTAATGTAAATATACAGAGGAAAAGAAAACCCCGGGGAAGCATTAGCTTAGACACTAATCGAACACGAGTCCAACTTGTAAACTCTTATTTCTTCTTTAGAACGCATTGCTTTTGGTTTTCAATCACAAAACACACATACACTCTAATATAATCTATTATCAAATCCTTCAAAGAAAGCCATTTTTAATCTGTCAAAGTATATATTATGCTCAGCAAAATAGAAATTGAATAACACTTTTAAATGAAAACCGCTTTTGTAAAGTCATGTCTTTGTTAAAATGTTTTTAAAATTGCTATATAACATGTTATGTTTATAATGTTATAAATCTTCTTATGTTATGTTATTCTATACCTTTAAGCTTCAAGGGATACGCTACTTTTGTAATCGTAGATATTAAAAATACTATTCTTTGCTAGACAGACTCCTTGTGACTTACCCATTCCCTATGAGGAGACTGATCTGGTTTGAAATCAGTAACAATCGCCATTTATAGATAAAAGGATATCTACTTATTGATTGGGATTTTTAAAACAAAATAATAACGTAACTCATTGCGAGCATTTTAACGTTTCTTGTTGTTGAATACTAAATTTATCTTCTAGACGCATGATTTACAAATGTAGACGTAAAAGTACTATTCTTTGTGTATGATTATTTCCATATTAAAAGACTGATCCGCTTTGAAATCAGTAACAATCGCCATTTATAGATAACAATACTTATGAATTGGGATTTTGAAAACAAAACAAATGCCAAATGATAACGTAACTTATTACGAGCATTCTTACATTTCTAGCTAGTGCTTACTAAATTTATCTTCTAGACGCATGTGAATCCTCCGCATCACATCTGATATTTCACAGACGTATGGTCGAAAGGTTATGTCGAACGCTTGTATTTGAACAATGATGCGTATGAACAAATCAATCTTGTGCTTTCACTATTTCGAGGAATCTAGGAAAACATTTCTCTTACATATAAACAACAAGGATTATGGATATCTTATTTTCTGTGACTGCCAGTGTGTATTTCCTATGAATACTACAAGGGTCTCGGAGGCCTAGTAGTTAGTGTACAAAACGTTCTTATTCCGTTGGTAAGTGTACAGAATTTAGGATCACACGGTCTCCCGCTTTGTGCTTTTAAATCCAGGTGGCGGCAGTTTTATTTTCTTTAGAGATAGTCTCACGACTAATTTACAGAATGCAGATGGTTCTACCTGGCTTGACCAGCTCTTTTGGCATTTGAGTATTGAAGCCTCCTTTATCATAAGTCGGGCATTGCAACACAACCGCAATACCGTTTAAGCGATGTTAAAGCAATGAATATACAGTTTGAATACTGCAGTGCATGCGAATTTTATCTTGCAGAGGTTAATTGAGGATGCAATGAATGTAAAGGTTTTCTTTGTGCGTTTGCCTGTTTCGAAAAAGCATTCGCTTCTGTTCATTCGAACATATTACGGTTTAATGTATTCAACAGTTAAGATGGTGAACTTCTGATAAAATATAAAGCGTTATCATTCGTTTTAAGTCCCCTTTTTGCATATCAGCTAGTCTAACCAATGCCAATATAAAGACATGGCTATTATACTGTGCTGCTGTATTTGCACGCACAAGAAAATGTTGGGTGTGCATCCCTCATAGTGCTGGAACCGACTTAATGCTTATGCAAACAGGTTAGATCCAGGTCAACCGCTTAGTAAATAAACGGCTGTCCTATTAGGTAATCTGTTTGCTACTCTGAGTATTTTCTTCATCCAAACTAAGTCATGGCTGACAAAGAATATGACAATAGATTCCTATGTGCATGTACTTGTAGGAATGGTAAACATACATACGCACACATGTACTTGTAGGAATGGTAAACATACATACGCACACATGTACTTGTAGGAATGGTGAACAAACATACGCACACATGTACTTGTAGGAATGGTAAACATACAAACGCACACATGTACAGTCCCATATACACACACACACCAACAGCCAAACAATAGATTCCTATGTGCATGTACTTGTAGGAATGGTAAACATACATACGCACACATGTACAGCCAAGTTTACACACACACATCAACACCCAAACAATAGATTCCTATGTACATGAACTTGTAGGATTGGTAAACATACCTACGCACACATGTACAGCCAACCATACACACACACCAACACCCAAACAATAGATTCCTATGTGCATGAACTTGCAGGATTGGTAAACATACATACGCACACATGTACAGCCAACCATACACACACACCAACACCCAAACAATAGATTCCTATGTGCATGTACTTGTAGGAATGGTAAACATACATACGCACACATGTACAGCAAACTTTACACACACACACACACACCAACACCCAAACAATAGATTCCTATGTGCATGAACTTGCAGGATTGGTAAACATACATACGCACACATGTACAGCCAACCATACACACACACCAACACCCAAACAATAGATTCCTATGTGCATGTACTTGTAGGAATGGTAAACATACATACGCACACATGTACAGCAAACTTTACACACACACATCAACACCCCAACAATAGATTCCTATGTGCATGAAACTTGTAGGAATGGTAAACATACATACGCACACATGTACAGCCAACCATACACACACGCACCAACACCCAAACAATAGATTCCTATGTGCATGTACTTGTAGGAATGGTAAACATACATACGCACACATGTACAGCCAACCATACACACACACACACACACACCAACACCCAAACAATAGATTCCTATGTGCATGAACTTGTAGGAATGGTAAACATACATACGCACACATGTACAGCCAACCATACACACACACACACACACACACCAACACCCAAACAATAGATTCCTATGTGCATGAACTTGTAGGAATGGTAAACATACATACGCACACATGTACAGCGAACCAAACATACACACACATGTACAGCCAACCATACATACGCACACATGTACGACAATAGATTCCTATGTGTATGTACTTGTAGGAATGGTAAACATTCATACGCACACATTTACAGTCAACCATACATACGCACACATATACAGCCAACCATACACACACACCAACACCCAAACAATAGATTCCTATATTCATTTACTTGTAGGAATGGTAAACATATATACGCACACATGTACAGCCAACCATACACACACACCAACACCCAAACAATAGATTCCATGAAGGTTGAAAATGTCATAAAAATGGTTTCAACTAATGTTACTATCTAGCTGATGAATAAAGCCATTTTTTCCGAAAGACGGCTCTTGTGTCATTAGGCCATCAACTTCCGACGACGTTAAGGAGAAAACCCGGCATTGATCAACGGAAGTATAAATATTGCATATATCTCTTCCAGTGACAAGCCGAGTTTAGATGCTCATTCCACAACGTGAGAAGAGGGGAAACGAGGACACACCGCTTAGCTGGTGTTTGGAATTGCTTGGTTTTTCAGTGTTTGTATCCAAATTACCTTCACATGCAACTTTATATTCTAAAGTGTAAGTGCTCAGTTATAGAAAATCTTGACAATTACGAGTGAGATTAATCCTAATAGCCTAGATTTTCTTGTTTACGGATGTTTTTCTTAAATTGAAACTATTGTACACATTCATTTGTGTTATTTAGAAAAAACAACTTTGTATGAAATGTTTCGAGCAATTCAGTTTCAATATCATCTCTGTCATTTCAAACGGTACGCAGTTTTACCTTATGTCGAGAAAACCATCTGATTGTTGTACCATTGTGTTGTTTCCGATGTTATTTCGCTTATATCCGCTTCCGAATGCATGCGTGACACCGTCATATGCTTCTACGGCGGTTATGCATCCAAACTGCTGCGGAAATCAACACGGGTTTATTTCAAGAAATAATGTTTAAACTCAGATTGATAGATATAGCCCTTGGAAAGAGTACACATTTAAGATCGAACCCCACATGCAAGCGGGAAGGTTTTTGCGTGTTGGGTCTTTATGTCTGTCTGATCAAACATGAATCTGTGAATCACCAATATCGCTGATTCTCACACTTGATTACGCATCGAAACCGAGGCATCCCGAACGTCGTCGGTTTTCGCAATGTCTTGTGCCTCTTTCTGCTTTATGCTATATCGTTAAGCATCTGGAGTACCGTTTTACTGAATATTTAATGCCTAAAATTTGTGAAAGTTCAAAACAACGTTCCCTATTATTTCAATATTTGGCTACGCAACATTGGAATGTGACATGTGATTGGAATCGCCTCTCCGAGATTTTGATACTAAATAAATCGTATTTTGGAAGAAGCGTAAGTTCGGATGTATAGTAAAAATGTGGTGGTGAAAGGATCTATGCCATTGCATGGATGGTCTCTTATTTGACTCATCGCATTTGCATGAAATCGGTCGGCGGCCTTGAGAAATTGAATCCAATTAAGCTAGGTAATGATTCATCCTTAATTAAGGCGTAATTTGATGAAGAAACCCCACATAGCAATTGCCCCACATGTAGCCCAAGTACACCAGCACCGTTTCTAGTGTAACGCGAACATCAGCAATAACGATTTTCTGTCCATCTACAAATGGTTCGAAAAAAGGTGTGTCTCAAGCTATCTCAAAACCTATTTTTTATATCGATTGTGACGGAAGCTTGAAGCTTATTTAATCCACTCTCGATGATTGATTCCTGGACACTTAACCAGTACTCGCGCCGATTCATGGGTTAGTCCCGGCAATTTTCACCTAGCCTAACCGGGATTCGAACACTGGACCCTCGATAATGGTTTACCACTGTACCACTGTCGATCTTTAGAATTCAGTTAAGTTTACTTTTATTCTTATTCTTTTCAGAAAAAAAACATAATGTTAAGAGGCGTAGATTCAAATGGTAAAGAGATGCATCAAAGGATGTTTCTGGTCTAAAGTTAAACGATACCATATTGATATTGCCAGTCGAGACGTACATGTGGGATTTATCCTCATATGGTGTCGTATTTCAATACATTTGAACGAATTTAACCACATATCATAACAATGTCTTTCTTGCAGCAAAGATATTTATACAACTTTGCAAAGCCATCATATTTCCCTATTTTTGTTAGTGGTTATTTCTAAGGATAAATAACAATAAAAAAGGATTTGAAGTAGGATTGGTTATCGTTCTCGCTGTTATAATTAAAACCACACTGTTTAACCCTTATAGTGCCGGAACCGATTTCATGCTTATGCAATCAGGTTAGATCCAGGTGAGCTGCTAAGTAAATTGGCGACTGGCCTATGATCTAAACTGTTTGCTTCTCTGAGTATCTTTCCCCATTGAAATTAAGCAGATAGTTAAGGTTTTAAAAGGCAGACGACACGAAAATCATTTTATAGAAACTTACCCATCATTCTAAGGGTTTATATCCTGCAATTAAATGTAGGAGTCTGTTTGATTGCCTTACGGGGTAAGGCCCCTCAGTACAATTCGAAGGTTCAATACAATACTATTGTAAGTGCTTCATGTTTGTATAGTATTTACAATACTATAGTATTGCATTGATTCTTCGAATTGTGGTCAATGGTGCCTGCGAACAAACGGAAACGCTTTAACAAGCCAATCCCTACTGTACATAATGCCTTTGGAGGATATTCTTGCAACCAATCTGAACTCATCGGGTTTTGCCATTAAAAAAACATCTGACATAATATGGAAGCCGCCAAATTGCCTTTTTCAAGACTACTTTCCTAGTACTTTCATTTTCAAATGAAAATGTCAAATGTAAAATCGAAACAGCCATCTAATTCGATTCAGGAAACAACAATAAACCGCAACTTATGACTTCACTATTATGTAAAGGCTACCGACCAATAATAAAGTTTTGAATGATGTTCAACACTTCCATATAAATTGAATAAGGACGATCATATATAGGAAATGTGTTGTTAGCCGAAACAACACCTTTAAGTGAGACAGTGACTTTCATTTCATTGGTCCCTGACGTAAAAAAGAAATTTCGCTCGGTATTTATGGACGAAAAATGTTTTATTACTGGTTGTAAGAAAGAAATCTCACCATATCTTCACTTCTAAAATCATTGTTTGACCATGTTACCGTTTCACCCACTCTTAAAAGGGATATTAAATGTATGTTAATGTTCAATTTCAATTGGACCAGAACTACTAGGATTTTGCTGTATATGCGCTATGTATATGATCGCTATAACTATTATGATTAGGCACTATTTTACTAATTATATTGAGTAAGAAACAGTCTTAAACGCATCAAGTATGAGTTTATAGTGGACTCAAGCGAGGTGGTCGTTCGAGATTGCAAATCGGTTTTCATATTCAGCTTGTATGTTTCACTTTCTTCCTTTCATATGCCCCTTCACATCTGGTTTTCCAGGGTACCATCAACTCGACCACGACGAGTCGTTTCCCTGAATTAGACCATAACACTGTTTCTGGCCTAAAACGTGTATGTACTTTACTTAGGAATACCAGCCTATTGTTTAGATCAAACTGCATGTTCCAACCTGTTATGCCATCAATGATTGATGATGATTTCTGTGGTAGCTGTCGCTGTGTAGTTTCAGCTGGCTTCACGAAGTTGATTCTTTGTCGTTGCCGGATACTTCTACACTACTTCTTCCTCTCATGTTCCAGCCAGTCAGCCACCCATCTGAGGACGTTGTCATGACGCCATCTGTATCTTCCTTGAGACAGTGCTGTAGAACAGGAAGAAAGAACATGTTCCAGATTTGCGGGACGATCACAGAGCTTACAGTTTCGATCTGTTGTTAGCCCCCATCGGCAGAGGTTTGCTGGGGATTATAGAAGGTCGTGGACTGACCTGAGGAGAAAGGGGCGTCACATTAAATTATACGTGTTGGGTATTAATATTGTTTCGACTAACTAAAACTTTCGATGCATTATAACCGTCAAATTTACCTTAAAACGTTTCCGTGAGGTTTTTACGTGGCTCGTAGTTGTGCACATGTCTTGGAGCATGAGCATTTGACTTCCTTAATAAACTGATTAATTGATCAGACAGCTTTATTTCTTAAAGGAAAACGCATGTCGCTAGAGTACTGTCTTTGTTTGTGGAAAGGAATCAATTTTTATTCTTTTTTAGTTTATTTTGTCTTTCCGTTGACCGAGACTGACATCTGACTTTTCCAGCCTTCAAATTTACCATTTTACCTATGTAATCTTGTCATTAATCCTCATGGTGGTGGAACCGACCTTATGCTTATGCAGACAGGTTGGATCCAGGCCAGCCGCCAAGTAAATTGGTATAAGACATTTGATCTAACATGTTTGCTACTCTGAGTATCTTTTCTCATCAAAATAAAGCAGATATTTAAGGTTTTGGAAAGCAGACGACACAAAAATTTAATTTTAGAAAATAATCAGCATTTTAAGGGTTAATCTAAATATGCACCTGCATCATTGAGATGGATTAATCACAAGTTTTCTCTCGTAATGAATAGAGGCATTAGTGATTCTTTCTAACGCTCGAAATAAGTACATTAGTTTTCAATTCTGAGACATTTCTAACATGTCATAAAATGAAAGTTCACATATCCCCTTATATGGAAATGCGTGTCAAAATTGAAAGCAACAACCTTATTTCTTTTTAAAAAAAAAAGCCGAAACAAAATTCGTTTTTGCTTTGAAGTGTTTGAAAGGAATCGATGTGACATTAGAAGTTGATCCATCTATGACAATTAATCTTAACGCAATACAAATATATCAGCCAATGTTTATACCGGACGCTTACCATGACAAGGCAGTTTTGTGTCAAAGAGTTAGACTAAATACCAAATGGCATTTTAAACAGAAAGCGAAAACATATTTTTTTTAATTAGTTGCCGATTAAAGTGCAGAAAACTCTCGTCATATTTCTTTCAATCACCGTAAGCTACCCAGCAAGATATCATGTTAATTCTCAAATGAAGGTTTGATGAAAGCGATAGTTCAAATTTACTAATTCTGTGCTGAGAATTGTATGAAATGTCAGACAGTGGTCTTCTAACTCACTGCAATTGTATGCTTTATTTCAATTAAAGCGTGTAGTGCTTGAACAAACTTCATGCTTATGCAATCAGATTGGAACAAGGCTAGCCGCCAAGTATATTTATACATTTAGTGTCTTTGTATGTGTGTGAGAGAAAGGGATAGAGAGAGTGAGAGAGAGAAAAGACAAAGAAAGAGAGATGGAGAGAGAAAAGACAGAGAGAGAGAGAGAGAGAGAGAGAGAGAGAGAGAGAGAGAGAGAGAGAGAGAGAGAGAGAGAGAGAGAGAGAGAGAGAAAGAGAGAGAGAGAGAGAGAGAGAGAGAGAGAGAGAGAGAGAGAGAGAGAGAGAGAGAGAGAGAGAGAGAGAGAGAGAGAGAGAGAGAGAGAGAGAGAGAGAGAGGGAGGGAGAGAGAGAGAGAGAGAGAGAGAGAGAGAGAGAGAGAGAGAGAGAGAGAGAGAGAGAGAGAGAGAGAGAGAGAGAGAGAGAGAGAGAGAGAGAGAGAGAGAGAGAGAGAGAGAGAGAGAGAGAGAGAGAGAGAGAGAGAGAGAGAGAGAGAGAGAGAGAGAGAGAGAGAGAGAGAGAGAGAGAGAGAGAGAGAGAGAGAGAGAGAGAGAGAGACGGAAAGAGACGGAAAGAGAGACGGAAAGAGAGACGGAAAGAGAGAGACGAAGAGAGAGACATAGAAAGAGACAAAGAAACAGAGAAACAGAGAGACAGACGGACAGATAGTGAGAAAGAGACAAACGGAAAAGGAGACAAAGAGACAGACAGCCAGAGAGACAGAGAGACAGAATAAGAGAGAGAAAAGTGTCACATTTTCACCCACACAATACGTGTCAAACCACTAATTTTCTTTAAGGCACCATATTCAAGGTGAGTTTCGCTTGATATTCTTTAGACAATTACTTCGGTTTTAAATGGAGAAAGATACGCAGACCAAGAGCATTCAACCACCCTACCTGTAAAGGTATGCTATTTCTACACTAAAAACTAAGTGGATATCAAATGTTTTCCAAATTGTGAGGGAATATGGAAGTTAAGATTCCAATTGCTTTAAATCTGTACTTTGATACGATAAGCACGGAAGGATAGTCGTTCGAACCAAAATTGAATAGTTTTCAATTTCTAAATGTGTTATACAAAGAATGTACATGAATATCAAATAAGATAATTAAAATCAAAGCCTGAAAACGCGTTTGAAATCGTCCGCGCTGCCAATTTCGTTTTGACTTTCAAAGCATTTCTTCTGTAAGTTGACCCGTTCATTCAGTATGGGACAGCTCAAAATAAAAGGCAACAATGAACCGCGACTAAATGGCAGATTTAACGTTTAAAACATGCAATGCTTTATCTTATTGTTAGAAACCGCTGTGACTTCAAGAAATAGGAAAAATGGGGGAACCGACTTCCATTATCTTCTGACGTATATATAAAAGCATACAAGGGCTAACAATACAACATATTACTATATTGTAAAGTATGGTTGTTCTTGTTTAAAGCGACTGCTCTTTAACAATGTGTGGAGGACAGATATTCAGGGGTAGAACTTCCATCCCGGGACACGACGGTCGTGGGTTTGAATCCCGTCAGTAGAGGGATCTGACTTGCAATATTTTAATTCCACAATCGGTGCGAGTACCGGTTATGTGTCCAGGGAACAATGAGAACGCTTCTATCCACTCCCCTCGTCGAATATTGATTAGACTTGATCGCAATGTCTTTGAATGTTCACACATGTAATACACAGGCCAATCCGAAACGACTTATTGCGTAGGAAAAGTAATACATTTCAAATTCCAATGGTGTTTGAAGACATAGTTCCCCTTCAAGAGTCTAACCAAGACAGACGTGGCAAGGGTTGTAAAAGCGACATGCGGTCTTTCTTATAGACGGTTTATGGCTAGAGGAATTAATTCCCAGATGAATTCGAGTGATCGTTTTATTTCAACCATTCCCTAATAACACGAAGTTAACCTTCTTTGGATAAATAAATGGCATTGGCTGATAACGTTGTATTAGAACCCTAGATTCCTGACATAATCCGACCTCGATTTCAATTAAAATGTCATAAGCGGTCAGAGCGTCTTCCACTCAGTCTGCGCATGCGCACAGACGGCATGCGCACAGACTGATCTGAAAGTCCAACCGTCCTAAAATACGTACAATATTTCACTATACAAACTTATCTTTTGGACTTATTGTTTTATTAACAATTTTAGATATATTCATAATTATAATTACTTCTTGTTTCTTTGTATATTCTTTTTTTTATACTTTTATCTAATTTTTGACAAAATGATCTATAGGCCGAATGTTGGCGGGTGTTGTTTCATCATATATCTACTTTACTGTTTATGCTTAACACATGCCACTTTGATAAAATATTTGTTGGTTCGTTCATAACGTCATAGGGCCTCAAAGCAGTTCCGGTTAAAAACCGTTTTGTTCTGAATGTCTAATGTTTTATGAAGAAAGTGTTGCACAGAAAAGATTAAGACATTTATTTTTCATTTTCCCGTAGAGCAAACTTCTAACCACAACATTTAATATGGGTCGTTAGAAAACCAAACTTGACACACCTTATCTGTGGATTAGTTTAAAATTATTTATTTTAGGTTAGATCATAGGTCAGCCGCCAATTTACTATATTGGTTAACACATAAAGGTCGACCCTTTTACATTAGTGTTTCAATTTATCTTCAGTTCATGCGTATGTTAACAAGTTAATCCAGGCCAGCCGCAAAGTGAATTGGTGTTTAGCCTGTGATCTAAACTGTTCGCTAGTTTGGATATCTCTCCTCAACAAAATTAAGCAGATAGTGAAGGTTTTGCAAAGCAGACGGCACAAACATCCATTTTTAGATAAAGACCAAGCATTCTAAGGCGATCCCATGAAGGCCAACCCTTTCTTTAATTAGTGTTTTTTTTATCATTTCTTTTTGCGTCGTTCATTGATAGAAATGTTCCATTAGATTGATAAACGTCTTTACACGTTTATATGATATTTATAAGCATTGGGTGGTATTTGGAACTGTACATCTTCCTGTAATGGGAACAAACAAGAATCGTCACAAGAAATTTTGTAATATCCAGCAATAATTAATCATATAACTAAACTAGAAATAAATCTGGATTTGGTGTTAAAATGGTAAAAAAGGTCCAGGGAGTGATTGCGTTCGTCTACCTAGGGAAATATATGTGACCACAAGGTATCTGTAGGAATGTAGTGGGTGGTTTAATTGGCACGAACAAGGACAGCAGCAAATATTGAATATCCTTTCCTAATAAAACCCATTCCGATGATGATTTGGTTTTAATTGCTGTTTGAAAACATGTTCCACCATATTTTTCCACAAGCATCAATATCATTTGGCACCATAGTTTAGTGTACACTTACTTATTTTGAATCGACTGTAACGTAATATTTAACCTTTGTAGTACTTGAACCGACTTCATGCTTATATAAACAAGTTAGATCCAGGCCAGCCGCTAAGTAAATTGGCGGCTTGTCTGTGACCTTACCTGTTTGTTACGCTGAGTATATTTCCTCATAAAAACTAAACAGATAGTTAAGGTTTTGGAAACCTTAAGACACAACGATTTATTTTTAGGAAATCATCCAGCAATCTTAGGGTTACGCTTATCAATTCACTATCGATGACTGCTACCTGGATACTAAACCAGAACTTACGCCGATTTGAGGGCTAGCCCATTAGAGAAGTTTATCACAGCGATTTTTAAGAGTGGTAACAAACAAAAGGGGGAATCACATTGAGTATGTCATAGTTTTGATACAATATTTTCTACACATACATTGGAACTTCCACACACCAACTTTATTCCTAGACGCCACAATTAGTGTTCTGTCACATTATGCAAGAAAATCCCTTTTCTTTTTGTATCAAGGTCTTTTGACATGAATTTTCGAATTCAACCAACTCCCATGATTTCAAAATGCATCAACCTTTTGCACTCCCTTAAGGCAATCATAAATAATCAAACTTTTTTAAACTTTTTGTGCAGTAGTCTATATACAATAACTCAATATAGATATTAATACTTCGTTTTGACACACTATCTGAAATTACTTATGGGATTCGCTCGCTAATCGATAATCAAGCGTCATGAAACGCAAGTTTTTCATATAAGAGCGCTTGAAGTATTGTGAAAACAGAATAAATAAGCTAACACACGCAATTTGTATGGTCACCTTGCTTTCGATTGTGAATTTTAACCTAACGAAAAGGTGCACCTTCACATATGTAAAGACGTTTTGACTTGCTTTCATCACTGAATTTTAGCCATACAAAACACCATAACATTGATAGCCTTTATGTTCTGTGACCTTTTATGATTACTCTTTGCTTTATATTTGAATTATGAACCCATTCTCCTGAAGGCAACCAATTCATGTATATTTGTCCGGATAGTATCTCACTTGTCACGTGTTTTAGAGGCACGTGTATGCAGCATTTATATTACATTTCAAACTTAACTTTTTATTATATTTTACGACCTCACATTAACAACTTCCCACTTTGTAATCAAGCCTTTGGATATATATACCACTTGTAACGAACAGCTGATGTCCGAAATGATTGGATTTCTAATTTCCCCCATTTGAAGGTGCGTCTTCACTAATGTAAGGACATTTTGTGGATAAGATTCAGTTTCTTTGAAACAAAATGATTGTCTTGGTTTGGGTTCAGGAAGTTTGGGTTATTTTGGTATCCCCGCGATATACGTGTAACTGAAACATTGTCAGAAACCCCTCGTTCCTGTAGTCCGATTTTTTAATAAAACATCTTAATATGGCTGCTGAAAGGATAAAGGGAAACGTATGCTTGCAGCATTGGTCAAATTGTGAGTTGTAAACTGAGCTCAATTAATAAAACGACAGCGATAAAAACTACTTGCCACAAACGATTTCTCCTAAAGTCACATTCGTTTCATTAGTGTTGTGTATCAGTTACTTCAAGGCGTGGTATTCAGGATTAAAGAATTGACATTTTGGTTCTTAATGTAAAGTACTCGTTAAAAACCCGTCGGAAATGGCATTTAATAAAATACAACAAAGATCAAAGTTAGAAAGAGGAAATGAAATGAAAAAGCAGCAAAACTTTACCAGATTTAAAAAAGAAAAAGGAAGGAAGAATGAGCTTATCCTTTCCACCGTAAGATGGAATAAATCATACGGCAAACTGCAAATTGAGTGATACTGACATTTTGTCTTAATTTGGAACCGAAAATAAATGTATGTATGGGATTTATGGTCGTATCCACCAATTCTGAGTTTTATCCCATCTAGGGATCTGAAGGGCTTACCAAATCACATTCCAGCGGCGCTGGTGGCGTTCGAACCCAGGAAGCTTTTGTATAAGGTCCACAACTTAACCAACGGGCGAAAAGTGTGCAGTGGTAGGGCGGTGGCCTCGTACACCGGTGGTCCCGGGTTTGATCACCGCTAGCGGCTGGGTGAACGTTACCGGAATTAACCCACAAATCGGCACAAATACTAATTACAATGTATGTATCCGGGACGCAGTCATCGAGAGTGAATTTGATAAGTTGCCAGCTTTCGTCACACGCTGTAAACTAAGTTTCGACTATGAATTATTTCGAATAGATAAGTTACAAACCATTTGGCTATGCATGACTTAAAATGTTATATCATTTGCCGGAATAACTGTGTTACTTTTAATGCAAGCTACTAACAAAATCTTACAATTCATAACAATATGACTTTATTTATCACGTATGCCTTCCGTCGAAGCTAGCCCATCTATAACTTTCCAATTGAAGGATTTGGTAAAACTTCCAAGTGTTCTACCTTTCTAAAAGACCATGTATTTAACATTGAAGCAATGCAGCAGTGGTTTGTTTAATTCTATCGGATTCGTTGATTAACGTGCAAATAAAATGTGTGAATGTACTATCCAATTCTGTCTAGTAGCATCAATATATGAGGCAAATGTTGGTATAGCTTAACGATATTAATATGTATAACAGACCACCCCCGCGCTTCGCAGCTTAGCCGAGTTCAATAACCTTCATTGACCAAGTATTAGTGGAGAGGAAATCGTTTTGAATTATAATATTCCTATCGGGATATTTCTCAAGCTTTGCAATATTCCAAACCGGCAGTTTAAGCAGATTACTAAAGAACCCCGTACATGCTAACAAAATCGGCCGTTGCAACATAAATTGACAATTTGCCACGACAATAAGCAATCGGAACTACTCGGGTATTTCCGTGAGCTGAGAAATACACCATGGATATAAGCGTAGGATTACAAAGTTTCGGGTAAATCGTTTCCGGATTATATAAAAACATGCAACCAGGGTTAGATCCAGGCCAGCCGCCAAGTAAATTGGCGGCTGTCCTGTGATATAACCTGTTTGCTACTCTAAGTATCATTCCTTATCAAAATTAAATAGATATTACATGTTTTGGAAAGCGTACGATACAAGAATCTATCCATCAAAAATCACCAAGCATTCTTAGGGTTAAATGATTTAAGTCCAAACTCTAAACATCAGCAGACGATATTTACACAGTAAAGAACGCAGCCCCGTTTTCGTTGTTGTTTCGTAGAAACAATCTTTTGATAATTAGATATACATTTCAACACTCACTCGTGGGAGTGAATACTATGAGTTCATCGTAAAACTATTCCATTGAGAATCCCCAATCTCTCCAATAATCTGATCAAACACTATAATACATACACACCCTTATCTTTATAAGCCTTTAACTAATACCAGTAGGCCCTTGAGTATCGGTTCTTCCAATACAAAACAAGTATTGAAGCCGAACAAAGAATCTTTGGAAGATCGAGTGAAGAGCCGATCTCGATAACTAGAATTATTTTCCCACCGATTTCTATGTGTCAGTAGATAATGCTCTTCATGTATGTATACATTTGCCATTACAAAACGACAAATGTTCGACCGTCCAAAATTGAAAGACTTAAAAGACGACAACTAAAATGTGACAATTTTGTTCCTTTCCGACAATTTTTTCTAGAGCCGTGTGAAACTACGTGGTAAAACGTCGTCATTATTTGGCAATTGGTTAACTAGCAATTGGCCCTTGAGTAATCGATTCTTCCCATACAAAGCAAGTATTGCAGCCGATCTTAATAAGCAAAAGCATTTTCCCGCTGGTTTCCATGTGTGAGTAGATACAGTTCTATGAGTTTGTTTTAATGGTGATATTCGTCGAACATTTCACGGGATACCAGCCTTATAAAAACGATATTCCATCGTTACTACTGGGATATTTCCGTGTCCTGAGAAATACACCTCGTACGTAAATGTAGGGTAACCTTTTTTGTTTCATTTGTTACCGGCTAATGCCACATTTCCATGGAGCGTTCACGGTGAGTAGTGACATGTATATAGATGTGGACAAGTAAGCATTTTAAACCACTCTTTTGGATGATAACTCTCTCATGATATGGGCCGCGTCACGCAAAAAGGGGCACTCGGACATAAATAAAAACCACCGACTCAGCTCTTTGTTAGCGCTACTATTCCAGCATCTAGCCACGAAAGTTATCATTTGTATTTATTTAAAGGTATAACTGGATGTCCTCTAAGATGGCAAACAGTGTAGCCGCAAACCAGCCGCCTCGTCAGTGACGTGGCGGCTGGTCCGGGGCTACACTGTTTGCTATGTCCGAGTGCCCCTTTTCGCGTGACGTGGCCCATATCATTATCATTTGTGCCATATAAATTTCCTTAATAATGCATATCATCACATCTAATTTTTATATCTTACACTTTACAATTAACTTGGCGGCTGGCCTGGATGTAACCTGTTTGCATAATTATGAATTCGGTTCCAGCACTATAAGGGTTACAATGCACGACAGTTTGTTTTATGTCCCAATACAAAGTTTTGCAAATGATCGTGCCATAATAAACAAATGCTCATGAGGCACAAAACGAATGATCAAGCAGCACACGAGACTTAAAACAGTTCATCTTAGATAAAATAGAATGCTCTCCACAGTCAAAATCTCTGTATAACAGGTCATAACGCAATTCCGGCACCTTGTATCACCTTTAATAGAGAGGTGTAACGTTAACATATCCTTTCTCGTTCACTTATTATATAGCCTTTCGCGAATAGGATACTGAAAACTGTGAGTGAGTTTAGCTTTTCGCTTAACCCTTTACCAAACGCCAAATTTTAAGATCTACCAAAATGAAGGAGTTTGCAGACGACATTTCAAAATGTGATAGAATTTAAAAAAAAAAAAACTTTTGATAGAACAGATCTAATTGTGGGAAAAGGAAAAATACTCGTTACCAGTAATTTTCCCTTTTTCTACAATGTTTTACAGAGTCGTCTGCAACAAAGTGGTTAAATGTCGTTATTGTTTTGTAATGGGTTAAATGAAGATAAAAACCGTAAATACCCTGCATGTACGCCCTTTTTCTCCTATTTGCGACCAATCCAATATGTGCAAACCAATCCTTAATATCATTATGGTCAGTTGGTCAGATAGAAAGCAGACGTAATGTTTCCAGAGTAAATAAAACCAAACACAGAGTCTGGATCGACCTCGCCTAACGCAGGGTTTCCCTGACCACAGTGGAATATAAATATTTGGGTTCAGCGCCTTGGCGACAATGTTTTGTGTTGCTTCATTACGGAAGCTATGAACACACTCACAAACCGCGACCCGTTTACAAGAGCTATTTATAGTAAAGTATAATTGATTAATCCGGCGGTTCCTTAATTCGGATTTGATAACTATTCCATATTGAAAGGTATAGCAGACGAAAAGTCTTAAAGAAGAAGTTATGATATAATATTTATTGCAATTTAGGAAAGCAACTATTTAATTGATGTTACAAATCGAGGATCCCAATTTGTGTCACTATTCTTCCCTCCATTTCTCACAGTGGTTTCTATGCTTAGTTTTCTGCTTAACCCTTTCCCAAACAATAACGATATTTGACTACTTTGTTGCAGACGACTTTAGAAAACGTTGTGGGAAAAGGAGAAATCGCTCGTGACGAGCAATTCTTCCTTTTCCCACTAGGTTTCCTGCTCTATCTGAAGAATATTTTTCAATTTCATCACATTTTGAAATGATGTCTACAAACTCTTTCAATTTAGGACAGTCCAAAACGTGTTGTTTGGGAAAGGGTTAAAGAGTGTTCAGACAAGTGAAAAAATATATGAAAACAAATAGTGATTAATGGATTTGCTATTCTAGGCGCGGGACGCATTCAGTCTGTTTGGGTTATGAACCGTTACCAAAACTGTTCAGTTTACATACCGACACGTCTGTGCACTTTTACGTGCTAATGCATACTAAAGTTTCTTGCTTTGTTATGCTGTATGTCTACCCTATTACCCTTTTGTTCAAGTTTGAAACTGGTCCAAGGAATGTGTCCAAAGTTGTTACATTCAGAAGACTTAGACTTCACCGCTTGGTTTTAAAAGAATCTGTTTAGATTAAAAGAATTGTCGATTACATCCAGCGCCTTCCTTATTTCTTGGGCTTTTAAGTCGCGTAAACTGTATTTTAGATTAATTACATTGCCCCATTTGTGACTAGTGAAGGAAGACAACAGGGTACCGTTTTATTTGACAATTAAAGGAAAATGTTTGCGTAAGCCATTAATATGGGTAGTGTCTTATATTAAAGTACAATATTGCACTGTGACACATCATTGAAAACGTCTTGGAGAGACGATTCAGCTGATGTGTTACTTTGCAATATTGCTAAGGCCAAAATTGATAAACTAGGACATTTTGTTTTAAACATGAGCACATATTTTGCATATATCTTTAGTAAAATTTTACCAAGGTAAACGAGCTCACAAAATCTGTTGTAGCCGGGTATATTTATCATCTCGATATACCGTGCGACAAACGGAAGACTGCATCTCATAGATAAACGAATCTTCAACGACTATGGTATTAAAGGCACATAAAAGGAGATTAATGCTATATAAAACTATATCAATTAGTAAACTTTTGGTCATATCAATTAGTAATCGCCACAAGAACCCATCAGCACAACTTAAACGTGAAAGCCAACAAGAATTAACCCAGATTAACCAGTTTAATTTTTTGATTCTTCACCCCTGACCTTGACAGTTGATACAAAAGTGTTTGAACCGACCAATCAGAATTCGTTATTTTGAATATTTAAACAAACCGGCTGTTGATAAACATGATTGAATTGGACACTACTATATTTCAAGCACAAAATAACTTATGTTAAAGTAGTCTAATGGGGTCTCAATGCATTCGTAAATTAATTGTCATGACTTTTATGAAAATAATAAAAGAACTCCATATATTTTTTTAGTAATTTATTTCTACTTATCTCCTTGTATGTGCCTTTAAGTAGCGCAGAGAGGGGCCATGTGATCTATGTACTTCGATCACTGGGCCAAGAATGTCTTGCAATGTGCTGTATGTATCGGGGACCTTAGAGATTCTTGTCCACAGAAGATAACATTTGATAGTCTATATGGAATGGTGTTGAAGCGACAGCTTTTGCATTGTTGTTTGGTATACAGTCAAGCGTAGCCATTGAAAGCATACCCGATCCAGGAAACTTTTATTTTGATAAGAGTGTACAGTTAATAAGGGGTCAGACCCCAAAAGTGTTGTCAAGCTTTTGGAATTAGATAAATGTTAATCCATCGTATTTAATCTTTAAAGAATAGTAACGAATTAATTCAGCTTCAAATGGAAATACCCTTCAGTGCATATCAATAAGCTATCATATTACAGTATAACTCGAGGGTTCAATGCAAGACAATTGTAAGTGCTTCACATACGTGCAGCACTTACTATGGTATTATACTGAATCCTCGATCTGATGTGCAGTTTTAATAATAATTCCTTCACTTCCAGAATTCATCACATTTGTGAGCAATCAACTTTAATCTTCATACAGGAAGGTTTGTATCAGATCAGGCAGGTTGGTTAGACTGCACACAGGTTGATTAAGTCAATTTCTAACCAAAGCATACAGAAGTTCTTTATAACGTTATCTTGTTTAACCCATTACTAAACAATAACAACATTTCAACAGTTGGTTGCAGACGACTCTAGAAAATATTGTTGGAATGGAAGAAATTGCTCGTCACGAGCAATTTCTCCCTTTCCAACACTGTTTTCTGCCCTGTGCGAAGGTTATTTATCAATTTTATCCTATTTTGAAATGTCGTCTGAAAACTCATTCCGTTTGGGACAGTCGAACATTTGTCGTTTGGTTAAGAGTTGAGTTAAGTCGGAATGGAACTGAGAATTTTAGCATATTTCAAAATCAGGTCAAAGAATTGAAAATAAAAGTTGAAATGTTCCATGATGTAGAAGTTATCTAGTTTAAGGTTTGTCCAGGAATGTGAAACGTTATTGAAGGTATTTTATCCTATTATACGCTTCACAGTTAAGTCTTGAGGATAGTTTTAACACTTAACCAAATGTCAAGGGCTCGACTGTTCCAAATTGAAAGAGTTTGCAGACGTCATTTCAAAATGTGACAAATTTGAAAAATAATCTTCTGATAGAGTGAAAACATTGTGGGAAAAGGAGAAATTGCTCGTTACGAGCAATTACTTCTTTATCCACAGTATTTTTTGTCTGCAACAAACTGGTCAAATGGCATTATTCATTGGTAATGGGTTAATCCTCAATTTTCGGTGCATTCTCCTGAAGAATTTAAAAAAAAAAAACACTGTGGGAAAATGATAAGATGCTCATTATAAACAATGTATCGTTTTGCCAAAGCCAAGTATTCCCAATTTTCTTTAAGAAAACGATAGCATGATATGCAGTAAATAAATGCATTCAATTGTAACCAACCAGACATTTTCGTATGGAGGTAATTATTAAGCCCGTTACATTTCTCGCGTAAAGGTGTAAACCTATCGATAAAAGCGAAAGGCTTCTTCACTTTTATCCTTTCACACGAGCAGACTGTTGCGTGTCTTAAGAAAAATGCGTTTATAAACCATTCCAGAAACGAAATTAAAATAAATTTAGCCGCATATTCTTATGTTGGTCTCTGTTACTCTGAGTCCTCATTAACAGGTCATTTATGCAACTTTTAGTCAGCGTATTTCCGCTGTCTGGCCAGGAGAATGTGAAAAATGTGATAGTAGCCTTCTAGAGAAGTGCAAATAGACGAACCCTTTATCAATAAATAGTTCATCGTAATTGCGCAATGGGGCGAATCGGATGTTCTTGTTTCCGGGGATTACGAACATTAATTTATGCACGGGAGGCGGACGGACCACTGTTCGGGGCGGAGCTTAAAGACTGCTTCTGGTCGGGTGAACAGTTTTCATCAGATGTTACTATATATAGTAACATAACGTAATGAGTATATATTTAGACATTACACTTTCGCGCGCTGGGCGAACGGGTACTGGCTTATGAACCTTAAATCCCTTCACCTATCCGTACTAATTTGCAACAGAGGATAGAAAAGTTTATCATCAAATTAACAATGTCCTTTAAATCTGCATTACTTATTGACTAGCGTTCACATAAGTGAAGAAATATGTACCCTGCATGTCTACGCATTTACATTAAGAAACTCATTTTTCCCTTTGCTGGTTTTATTTATTTCGAACATCGTCTTCTTTATACCACGTCAAGCTGCTTTTATCAAATGAGGGAAAAAATGAAGTGATGTTGCAACATGATTTGTGAATGACAAAAATAGGCTGCCGTCCGCCATGAGAGAAAAGGTCGTAACAAAATAGTCCAACGCTTTCTGATTCAAAATTACGGATTACGACGTGAATATATCAACGTTTAGTAGGAAAAAATGTAAACATCTTTCTCATATGGAATTTTTAATCTGCTTGTATTCAAAAACATTATCCGAAAACATCTACATAATTATTAACCCATTACAAAACAATAACAGTAATGAAATGCGACCAGTTTGTTACAGACGAATCTGGAAAAGTCTGTGGGAACAGGAGAAATTGTTCTTAACGATTTTTCACACTGTTTTCAGCTCTACCAGAAGATTGTTTTTCAATTTCATTACGTTTTGAAACGTCGTCTGCAAACTCAAATGGGGAAAGAAGGATCACGTTTCGCACCTTTTACCCTTAGAATGCTCGATTATTTTTGTGTCGCCTGCTTTCCAAAACCTTAAATATTCGCTTGATTTGTGCTGAGAAAAGATACACAGAGTAGCAAACAGGTTAGATCACAGGCCAGCCGCCAAAAAAGGTTAAGGATTAAATGCCGCTGTGAGTACGAAAACTAATCCGCTCTCTGCATGTGCTTAATTGGATTTGATCATCTCCTTCCATTTTTTAAATAAACACGAACATGAAAGCAAAATATTGAATTCCTCCTTAACCATGCTAAATCACAGTCAATAAATGGAGCTATTAGCCTACTAAACAAAACTGATGTAATTGCACCATAAAAATGATTCATTTAGAAAGCACTTTGAAGCCTTCAATAAGTCATAGCTTCGGTTATATGTATGCCTAGTCAGAGCGAATTCTAAAATGACTGGTATTCGGAATGGAAAATATGTTTAGTCCTACGTGACATGCTTCCCCTTGCACATGAAATCATTTTGAACACCATTACATGTTTTCCATATCATAACATGTAACATGAGTCTAAATAAAAAAGTCGTTCTAGATTCGATACATATTCGATAATTGATACACAAGGGACTTACACAGAAGCAAAGACTTAATAACCATAATTAGGTCTTTGTAAAGAAGGTACATATTTTAAAAACTGTATTTACTCAAAGTCGATAGCACATTGTGTTGGCAGTCTCTCCAAAATGCAATAAGGCTACGCTTACTTTTTTAAGTAATTTTTCTACAGAAAAACTGACCTAACATGCATGTTTGACAGCGATTCTAAATACATCATTTTGCTGTGAATCGCAGGTCAGGAGGTCGACTACAAATTACTAAAATAAAACTGCACTCTCACATTATTTACTAACATCGTTCGTGTTCAGTAGTTTGATTCAGAGTGAGACATTACTCATATTAAACAATTTTATCTTTTGTTAAATCTTCGATAATCGAGAAAGCATAGTTTGAAGTTGCATCAGCCACTCCCTCGATATTGCGGATGTGATGCAGGTGATATCAATTTGCCTGGGGACTGGATGATTTTGCTATGTCGAATGCATGTTTAACCGCACGTCATTTAACTTAGAAAAGGATTATAATACAATCGTACAATGATTGTTTTGTCTTTGAGCCATTTGCGATTCGGAAAGATATTGTCATATATGTCTGTTTAAACGAATTCTTCGTCATAACCTTTGATAGAAACCATTGTAACAAATTCTGATAGAAAATGTGTTCTCATTTTGTCATATTCAAATTCAAATTTAAATATCTTTTTTTATTCGCTCACGTCTGAATTTATCAGACATATGAGTATAGTAATACAATAGTATTACATTCATTCACATAAGTAATGGCAATGTACATATATAAGTTGTAAGGAAACAGAAATAAGTTAAATACAGGAGACAGGGATTGGAGGGGCTATGTGCTTGACATAAGAACTTCTACAGTATTCTGCTACAGATGTAACAATCGTTCCTACAGTTTTCTCCTGCAGATGTCACACTCACTTCTACAGACCTCTACAACAGATGTCACAATCGTTTCTACAGTCCTCTACTACAGATGTCACAATTGATTATACAGTCTTTTGCTACAGATGTCACAACTGATTAGACAGTCTTTTGCTACAGATGTCACAACTGATTATACAGTCTTTTGCTACAGATGTCACAATTGATTATACAGTCTTTTGCTACAGATGTCACAATTGATTATACAGTCTTTTGATGCAGATTTCCTTCTCGCTTTACAGTTTTCTATTGCAGATGTTACAATTTTTTTGCAGTCTTCTTCTACAGATGTCACAATCGTTTCTATGGTCCTCTTATGCAGATGTCACAATCGTTCTACAGTGTTCTGCTGCAGATATCACACTTTTTTTTACAGTATTCTGCTGCGGATGTCACAATCGTTTTAATAGTCTTCTCCAGCAGATATCAAACTAGGTTTTGACAGTCTTCTGCTGCAGATGTTATCATTATATATACAGTCTTTTGCAGAATTGTCACAATCGTTTAACAGTGTTCTGCTGCAGATATCACACTAGGTTTTTACAGTATTTTGTATAATTCATAATCGTGTTTTACAATTTTCTGCTGCAGATGTCACAAACATTGTTACTGTATTGTGCTGCAGATGTCAAAACTATTTCTGCAATCTTCTGCTGCAGATGTCACAACCATTACTGCAGGATTCTGCTGCAGATGTCAAAATCGTTTTTAAATTCTTCTGCTCAAGGTGCATTGAAAAGTTAATACGAGTCGGAGAGGGTTGAAATTTGAAATACATGATCATTTAATCAATACATGAGCCTAGGGCTTACATGTTCGATGCCTGGGGAAAGTAAACACAAAACGCGTAAGGAATACCCCGGGGCACTCACGTGATCTGTGTATTAAGAGGTTAAACGTGTCTTAAACGTGCAGGCGACATCACGATGGCTGATGGCTTGGTCAAAGTCAAGGTTACGGTGAGGGAATGTTTCGGCATGGAGTTGGTTTGTTTTGATTGGCTTTAACATCGTGTGTAACTCAATTATCTAGCAATTTTGATCGTTTATCGAATTTGCAAAGCCCAGATCTTCGAATGCAAACTTTTTAACCCTTTACCAAACGCCAATTTTTCGACTCTCCCAAATTGAAAGAGTTTGCAGACGACATTTCAAAATTCAGTGGAATTGAAAAAATATCTTCTGATATGGCAGAAAAAATTGTGGAAAAGGGGAAATTGCTCGTTAGACTGGTCAAATGTCGTTATTGTCTCGTAATGGGTTAAGCCATATACGATGTAAACCGTAACAGTCGGATAAACGTGACGTAATCTCGTGATTGGCGTTTGCTGACAGGATTTCGTGTGATGGAATTTCAATAAATGGAATTTACATCGGTTTTTAACATTCTAAAGGTTATAGTGGGGCGATAATGTTTAAGTCCATGTATTGTGGATCTATAATCAAGGTGAGGCAAACATGCAGCCATACCGGCACTCGAACCCGGGACCTCCTCGACTTCTGTTCGTTCGAATGTTCTGCAGACTGGGCAATTAGACCATTTATATTATAATATAACATTGGAAAAGAACACATAATCTGTACAACAGTTCTTTTTATAATAAAAAATCTTTATCACTAAAACAGATATCATATCCCTGGGAAAACAGAAATGGTAAGACAAAAAATCACTTACAATGTCTGGTCATTAGATGGTTGGCCACTTCAATGCTTTCAAAGTAACCCGGCGTATCATGTAAGAAACCATTGAGCTAATCATCTGTCACCGTGATCATGTGGTTAGGGTCTCCGCATCGGGACGGGAAAGCTGAAGATTCAAGCCCAAAGGGAGGCGTTTGTCCAGAAAATGCTTCTCGTTGAACTTGTTCCGAGATGACCGTTCGAGAGCCTCAAGCTAGATGAATTAATGGTCACCGACTTATATCCTCTTGGCGCCTGACATAGTGATAGAAGTTGGGAGGTACTTGGTTTAATCAGTGAAATGTGGCTCAAACGTCAAACTAACTGGCCCCTCCACTAGGGGACTGACACTGCAATCAACAGAACCTTTAGCTTTTACCCTATATTGTCTTTAACGTGACCAGATCTGTCACCGAGCCTGTCAACATATACGACATTGACTCTACTAGGGGGCGATATCGTGATCAGTTGCCAATGTAACAATCATATTGAATTCATGCTACAATATAGACGTGCATGGTAATGGGTAGAAAGTAACGCTCCGAAATAGTTGTGAGTTTTGGAAAGATATTAACAACAATGTTAAAGCTTTTTTCTCTGTGGATCGTGGTCAAGCCGGGTAGAACTATCTGAATCCTGAAATTCAGTCGGGCTAGTCAAATCTTTTTGTATTCTCATCGAAATTGATCAGAGAGGTTTTGTTATAGTTTTCCATGTACAGTTATGTGTGTCATAAACATGATCGCATATCCAATGCTATACCGTTCCTTGACATATTCCTTCATAGAAAGTCATTCTTATGCTACTTCAAAAATGAACTTTGGATACGATTTTAAAAAGAGGAGAAATAGCTCATCATGAGCAATTTCTACTTGTAATCATGATGGTTTCTATTTAATGGTGAAGACAAATAATTCCATTTGACATTCTAAGTTGAATTGAAATATACCTTTTAGATATTACGGTTTAACAGCCGAATTATATGGATGCTTTAATATAAGTGAATCCAAGAAGAGAGATACTGGATGCATTATTATATTAATAGATAGCCACTTTTGCATCGAAACGAATAAGTCACTGCCCTAACCTTAGTGCTGATAGTTCACCATGCGAGCGAGGAATGCTTCAAATGGAAGATAAAACTAACCGTGATGTGTGGTAAATCTCGATAATGGCTGAGATATTTCGTATGTGTGTAAATTTTGCAGCGGTGTAAAAAAGAATATTTAATAATAATAATATAATTATCCTAGTTCTATTGCCGAAAGGTTCTTCAATTAATGATACAGTATCTATGCAACCAAAGAATAGCAGATCAAGGCATAACGGCAATATGAACACATCGGGTTTATCAAATGAAAACACCTCTGAAATAATAGAGATGACGCCATATTGGTTCCAAGCGGAATGACGTCACTTCACTTTCGTGTTTAAAAATAGATCTTAAATGTGAAATCTAAAAAGTCTTTAAATTTGATTGAGGAAACAACTTAACATGTCACAACAACAATTTTGCCATTTGGTATGAGTTTTACCCGATTTACCCGAAAAATTGTAACCCTACACTTATATCCGAGGTGTATTTCACAGCTCACGGAAATACCCGAGTAGTTCCGATTGGGCATAACGATTTGCTCAATATAAATCTATCATTGGAAATATTTGAAAACCTTTGACAATGACAGACAGATCATGTGTAAATTATGCAACCCGTATTAATTCGCGCCATTTTCAACGTTTTCCCAATTATAATAGGAATTCAGTCCCATATGTATGTTTAAATGATTTTGATACTTCTTAATATGTACTTTAAACATCAGTATTGAGAGTTGTATACCTTATGTTGCATTCCACTTCCTTAATCCCAGGACATAAAAGATGTCGAACCGGCGTTAAGATCTAGGATCATTTGCATTTTAAGTAGGTCTAACTAGTGTATGAATTATCTAGCCTTGTACTATTATTCTTGTTTGCCAAGTACTACCTACCTTTTACTATTAACGATGTTATATGAACACCTTAATTCCAACTTTTGCAGCATCTTTCGATTTTAACAAATAACAGAAATACATTTAACGACAAGAAATATCCATGTTTCATTTGGCGCAGGGTTGGCCATGCACATAGAACACAGGAGTCGGCTGTTCCAAGAGTTGCCCCAAGATAGACACCCATTGGTCGACGACCAAGAGACAGACATAAGGAAGTCTTACGTAGGTTGGTCCAGAAGGAGGTGCAGAAGGAGAACCGGAGCTGAGGCTAAGTAAGGCTTATGCGAATGACCTGGTTTCATTGGCGAACTCTGGACACGGCCTTACGCGATGAGGACTAAATAGATAGATAGAGGTATATGAGAGCCATACCCAAACGGTTAGTCGAAATAATTAAATTGTTAAATACACTTTGAAATAAAAAAAATAATGGCATCGATTACCGATAAACAGTTCAAAAACGGCTAAATATATTTTCACATTCCAGTGCGCAAAAAAAGTTTATAGGGAGTAGAAAATTGTCACCCTGTGTTAATTAAACCGTTCATATTAAGTAAAAATTAAAAATACTGTCATGCTTCATCTATGGATTGACTAAAATTGATTTATTTACAACTGTGAATAATCATCATTTGATATTTCACCATGATAATGGAAGTATGGGTGTTCAAACGTTGTGACACATTTTTCGTCGCAAGTGGCCACTATTAAATGAATGGTTGGAAAGTGTGATGCAAAAGTTTCTCAATATTCCCCTATCTCGTAAAATTAGTTTGACTACCCAAACAATATGACCTTCAAATGAGTACTACTTCCTTTTGTTAAGGTCGAATGAATCACAGACGACAACACGTTTGTCATGGGATACCTTAGTGTGTTTGTTTGTTGATAAACTGAAACACATTATCAATCACATTTGATGTCCCATGATGTCGTCAGCACTATTTCGACATGTGACTTACTTTACACGTCGATTTTATTATCACCACATCGTCAACCATTTTGGAAGACAGAAAATCTTTTCTTTTATATTTGATCTTAAATTAACCGATGCTGGATTGACTACGGACAATTTAACATGCAGTGCAAGTAGTCTTCTTCTGCGCATACGCATTGGTCCGACAGAGCCTTGTAAAGTAGACAACGTGCATCTTTGCTTCAAAGCAAGCTTTGGTCCAGTTCTCAACTTCTTTAATATGTAATTTCAAAGATGCTTTGTTAGAGTAAAGTTTAACGACGTATCGACAGCTTCAGCTATGTAACGACTTCCCTAGATTTCAGGAGTACTAAACTATATACTAAACAGTTCTTTGCAGAGTCTTTCCCAAGGACACTCCCACGAAAAATCCCTTAACCACTTGTCAACGCACCATAGGGTCACGTAGGACCCGTTGTATAGTCACATTGAACACGCAGGATTAATATTCTCTCCTTATCCTCAATTAAAGGATGGGAGCGGTGGAAATTCCCCTGTGTTTAACCCTTATATGTACTGGAACCGACTTCATGCTTACGCAAACAGGTTAGATCCAGGCCAGCCGCCAAGTAAATTGGCGGCTGGTCTGTGATCTAATCTGTTTGCTTCTCTAGGTATCATTCCTCAACAAAATTAAGCAGATATTTAAGGTTTTGGAAAGCAGACCACACAAATCTACTTTAAGAAACGTACCCTGCATACTAAGGGTTAAGCGTACATCATCCCCTTTTCGTTGTCTAGTTATCTGGTTTGACTTTCTGAAGTATACCCGTATCAGGCTACCGTCCTTAAGCGGTGATCTAACACTGGTCTTTATAACACTTTACATTGACACGTCTCCTGCAGAAGGATTCAGAAACAACTCTGATAAAGATGATGTATATCTGGGAATTTATTATATGCCAATTATTTCTATCGAATACCAAAGAAGAAATGATTTTTGTCGCCTGCTGTTTCTTTTAATACACCGTTTATCGTTTTGGTACATGATACAGGCATCAGCCTGTGGATCTTACGCCTTTCCTTGATCCACCAAAACTTGGCTAGGGCTATGAAGTGACTTGCCAAAGGTCAATCCCACGAAATCGGACTTGCCAGTGGGTCTTGAACCAGGGATCCCTGGTGCTGAGTCCATCACCTTAACCACTAAATCAGACAGGACCGATTTGGCCAAGTTGCACACTCCCATGTTGGCTAAAAGGGTAAAAGGAATGTGTGTAATCTGTGAACGAGATATTTAAAAATAAACCTAAGTGAGGGATTATCCCTTCACTTGGTATTCGACCGTTTATATCGACCGTCTTATCGCGACCTTGGAAAGCATCCTTGGAAAATCATTAATTAATCTTAATGTGCTAATTCTTTTCTCTTTTCCGAGAAGTTTTATCTACATTTGAATGCACAAATGTATCAATGTGCCGTAACTGCAATGGACATTTATTACCTATAACAACATATATCGGTAAAATAGTTATCATTTGGTCATGAGTTAACCCTTACAATGCTGAGTCATTTTTCAAAAATAGATTCTTGTGTCGTCTGCTTTCCAAAACCTTGAATGTCTCCTTAATTTCGATGAGGAAAGATACTCAGAGTAGCAAACAGGTTAGATCACAGGCCAGCTGCCAATTAAATGGCGCCTGGCCTGTGATCTAACCTGTTTGCATAAGAATGAAGGCGGTTCTAGCATTATAAGGGTTAAATACTTTGGGTCATCCAAGGGCAGTTTACTTGTAGTATTCAGGCCTATATCAAGTTATACGTCATGATAGATGGTCGTATGATATCCGACGGGAGTGGGGAAAGGGGGCCTTGTGTTGTATCCAACCTGGTGCATTGCTTGGGACGTTTAAGTGTGATTTATTAAAAAAATAAAATCGGAGTGAAGATAGCTTTTAATTTTCTGATGGTGCAATTCAACAGAGATATTGCCCGAAACAAAATTTTCCCAATATACACCTTACGCTTCAATTTAATTGGACTAATTGTGCCTTACGTCATTTTAAACTATATTTTTGTCACATCTCGGCGGTTCTGGTAACTCATCGTGTTTCTTGTACAATACGAAGTCGTATCGCCGTACCAGTAATGCTTAATATTGTTTCCGAGTTGCCGACTGTTGTTGCACACAGAGGCAATTGATCAGTGGTGTTAGACAAACAGTTCGTGTTGCACTGACAGCATTTGAATTCAAAATGGACATATGTCAAATGTAATTCAAGTTCTCGAACCCATAAATCATTTATTCAAAGTTGGGCACACCTAACGCAGTGCACGAAAGCAAAGCATCATAAGAGTTGTTACAAACTGATAACAGTGGAGGCTTGACGCGGTGTTTTTGGTATAGGTCAACGTTTGTTGAAACTAATGTAAATCATTGTTTAGCAAATGTTAGACCGATAGCTTACGTTGGTATTACATTATGACGGTAGTACATCGATTCCTGGGGCCCGTTTTACTAAACAACTTACGGAAAATGTTTGCGTAAGTCAAAACTGATAAACATGGATAGTATCTTCAATAAAAGTACAATATTGGAATGTGACACGTCATTGGAAGCGTCTCGGAGAGACGATTCCAATGATGTGTTACTTTTCAATATTGCTTTGCCAAATATTGAAATAAAAGGACTTGTTGTTTTAGACTTACGCACATCTTAAGCGTAAACTGTTTAGTAAAACGGGCCCCTGATTCGTAATTCAAGTTTATAGACTGATCTGGAGCAATATTGTATTCGGCCTAATAAACGACCCACTTTTTTTTATTCGACCATGTTTAAACCCAATGGCGATTTTAGTCCTCTTTATACCTGTTATGATTTCAATAATGGAGGTCGATTCCAGACGTCATAAATTTATTATAGACATACCTCGTCTCGAAAGAAACCTTGTTGTACCATTCTAAAAGCATCCGTATTAAACGACTTCAGAGTTCATATATTGATTATGTGATTTAATTTTCTGCTCAACTCCTGTCGCAATCTTTAGCATTTCAACTGACAGATCTTGTTTAAAATTTACATATGGCTTTTTGCACATGAAACAATAAGTGAGTCAAAATGAAGTGTTGAAACAATGAAATTTCTATATTGCATTGAAGTATTCAATGAAAGCCAGCTACTGAAAGCATACTATGGAAGTTGTATGTGCCTTTTTGCACATAAGACAATGAATATGTCAAAATGGAATATTGAAACAATAGAGTCTATGTATTGCATGAAAGTAATCAACAGAAAACTGGCTACTGAACGCACACTTGGTTAAGATTTTGACAATATTTCATAGTATATAGAGACATCATGCAATTGTTTAGAAGCAATTTCAACGCCTTCGAATATGAATACCAATTCATTCTTTGTTTACTGGCTCTAGATACTTAAAATTGAACTTAACTTTACTCCATTTGCGCATTCTCCAATATGTATCGTACAATAATATAGTCGTTGTACCGTTGTTAATTCAAAACAGTTTTCGAGTTTTATAAATTCATTATCCCCTTCTGATGATACATTAAAAATCTAGATCTAGAACATGTTGAACATGAATTTATGCGAGTTAAAAACCTAGAAGGTGTAATGGTATTGCACCCGATCGGTCAATTGGTGTGTTTAACCCTTATAGTGCTGGAACCGACTTCATGCTTACGCAAACAGGTAAGATCCAGGACAGCCGCCAAATAAACTGGCGGCTGGCATGATCTAACCTGTATGCTGCATTGAGTATCTTTCCTTAACACAATCAAGCAGATATCTAAGATTTTGGAAAGCAGACGCAAAGATCTGTTTTTTTTAAAAAATAGCCATCATTCAAAGGGTTTAATCTAGGACGAATGTACTTCGGCCATTTACTCATGAAACAACCGATGTCCTTCATCTTATCTGAGTTGACCAGTTGTTTGTGAAGGACGATGAGTTTGTAGCTTCATTATCTTGTACCATTGTATGTTTACATTGTGCCAACAATATTCCGCGGTCCTTTCAAGGAGACCGATCCAAATTGTCAAGAAACTGTGAAAATACAAAGCCAGTCGGATACCTCACCCATGACAATTCAAGTCTTCCCGCTTTGAAGAACCATCACAGAGATGGTACATGTGATTTCCATGCTAACGGATAGGCGAAGGATGGACTTTTGCATTTGAGCAAGAAAAAGAAAACGTTTTCTCAGGGAGATGGAAAAGGCGGAAAGTATATTTCATTTTAACCCATTACCTAACGCCAAATTTTCGACTGTCGAAAATAATTCGATAAGAGCAACTTCTCCTTTTCCCACAATGTTTTACAGATTTGTCTGCAGCAGACTGTTAAAATGTGGTAAGTGTTTGGTGATGGGTTAACAAATCGTGATACTAAGATAAATAGACGGTTTGTCAATTGAAAATGCTTTCAGTAGTTTCTCTTGTAGTTTTATACTGTTTTGCATTAATTGTATATCAAACATTTCATTTTGACTTTCAGTGTTTCTCTTGTGTGCACACGGACCTTTAAAAGAGAGATCATGCTATTGACTTTACTCATGGATTCATAACATCGGAATCTGTATATCAAGAATAACGTAAAACTTTGATTTTTGTCAGGAACTTGAAGATGACAATGTTCATCGTTCATCTCAATATATCAAAAACTTGAATTATAAGACATAGAAATCTACAATACATACTTATATAAATAGTCTAGATGGACCATGTTCATGTTAATATAAACTGCATGCCGCAGATACCTAGTTTGTTGTTTGTGCGAATAGTTTATGGCGAAGGTTGGCCTTGGAGAGTCCTTTAGTTGTTTGTCCTCGGACATTGAGGGTCAAGAACAGTACACTTAACGGAATGCATTATGTCAATTTCTGTGACCACCATTTTTTGAAAGACATGTCCGTGAAATATCCCCACCCCCCTGAACGTTGAAGGACATTAGCTAGGACTTCAAGGTTCCAATGCAATACTATAGTAAGTGCTCCATATCTATGAAGCACTTACTATACTCTTGCATTGAACCCTCGACTTGCTTTATCTATCCACTGGACATCGCTATGACCGACGCGCAGGATTTCGACTTTGCTTTATCAGCGTACGGTCATTTTACTGAAAGTGACCCAAACTAATCTAGCATTCTATTTCATAACTTGACCTCTTCAGGCGGACTAAATAGTGACCGACACAAAATTACCGGAAAGGGATTATGTTGCAATGATTAAAAACATTAGTCTTTTCAAATGCAGTGTTCCTCTCAATTTTATTTTCTATTGCTTCTGGTAAACGAAATCGTATAAAATACCAGAGTCATACTGTCGTCAATATGACATAGACAACACAGTCACCATTCTGCTTGTTGCATAAAGGCGGAATTGCACCTTTCCGTCTTATTGTTATTTCTTCAACTATACTGTACAATATCATCATCAAGGATCAAACTGTATTCACAAGATGTATTCTAGAATTCTTATTCATTTAGTTCTTTAAGACACAGATTCCTCCCATACAAACATTCCGTCAAGTCACATTGTGCGTTAAAAGAAGCTCAGAGAAAGGTGACATTTTTTTTGTTAAGACTATAATTGGAATATTACCTCAAAGTATGAGTGTAATGCTCAATACCGTGTTAAAAACATTGAGGGTTAAGATTAAAATAAAATATCGTTTGGGTTGTAAGTATTTGGTTTCAAGGTAATGGCTCATTCCTGTAAAAGGCTTTGAAAAATATAGGGTTTTGTGATCAGGAAGTAGTACTTTCGATGGACGCGTTAAAACGTATCCGCCTCGGAAGAAATGTGCGCTTGTTCTCTATGGTTAGCACTAGACAGGGTTAGATATTCATTTAACCCTTTACCAAACGCCATATTTTCGACTGTCCCAAATTGAAAGAATTTGCAGACAAGATTTCAAAATGTGATGAAATTGGAATCTAATCTTCTGATAGAGTTGAAAACATTGTGTGAAAAGGAAAAATTGCTCGTCTCGTTTCCAGAGTCCTCGGCAACAAGGTGGTTAAACGTCGTTACTGTTCGGTAATTGGTTAAGTCCTAAAGTCCTTGACCACCTGTTTTGCCTGTAGGACTAGAGCTTCACAGCCGGGTGATCACGAAAAACTAAAGAAAATTCAAACGAAATCTAATTTTTCCACAGAAATGTGTCAACAGATTTTAGAAGGAATGATATTGTTACTTGTTTGCTTTATCTTCCATGACGAAATTCGTAATTCTATTCTTATAATATGAAAGTATTGACAATATGACATTCTAAGGTACAGTTGAAGTTTTGTAGGACGAACAGATTGGAAAAGTTGCTGGTCCTGTAGACCGCCTTGGTAAAGAAGTTTACGTCGACCCTTAGTCTAGGTACAATAACGCAAGAACACCGGTTTGTATCAAAAAAGGAAACTATCCAGAACAGGGAACTTTTTGTAAATGGCTGTTTATCAATTAGTTTTAATAAGTATTGGAATATGCGATACATGCAATTTTACCTTTGTTTTCACACATAACGTTCGAAATTAAAGGTTATTTGTTGAGAAAATGACACAGCAGATTTGACGTTTTGACAATCAATACAATCACAGTCTCTCGGAAACTCTTATTTACCGATTTACGGCAGTGGTCCGTTTTTTTTCATCTTTAAATCGTTATTGTTTCTGGCGTTAGCGATCCTTTTTCATCGTAAAGAGAAATAAAGCATAAAGCAACAATTTGTATAGTTTTAACGCCCAACATGAGGCCAGAACCATGGCTTAAGACATTTTATGTTTGATTTACAAAGGATAACTCAGCTAGGTTTAATCCGAGATTGTGAAATTAGGGTGTGGCAGTATCTGACCACATTTGTCACATGGGGTTGTAATTTATAGGACACCTTGATATGAAATCATATGTTAACCCTTTGAATGCCGGGTAGTTTTCTAAAGATAGATGTGTATGTTGTTTTCTTTCCAAAACCTTAAATATCTGCTTAATTTTGATGAGGAAATACACCCAGAGTAGCAAACAGGTTAGATCACAGGCCAGCCGCCAATTTACTTGGCGGCTGACCTGTGATATAACCAGTTTGCATAATCATGAAGTCGGGTCCAGCACTTTAAGGGTTAAACCACCAGAAATAGGCGACAGTGATGTCATCAATGTAAATTCGTTAAGCAAACAGATAGGGGCTTCTAAAGAATGTGGGCTATTATTAGAAAGTTTAACGTGATTCCCTTGGCTATTGACGTATGATATCCCTTTAATCCAGACGAGGATTATCAAAAATATATTTCTCACTTTGCCTGTAACATTTCTAGTTTAAGTATGGTGTAATTATTGGAGAATTTTGTTTGCAGACATGTTCTTTTACTGTTGATTATTTTCATAGATTTTCTTTTTGAGGAAACATCAATATAGTCATTCTGATAAACGCTTATAACGCTTTTTACGCTTATGTAAAAAAGAAAACAAACAAACGTTGAGATTAGAATAAAAAACGCTATTTTATCCTAGTCATAATGATTTGCATCTAAAGGCATACATAATTCTTTATTTCATCTTTTATATGTCTACAAACTGTTAATTTTGAAATGTCCAATCCATCACAATACATGAGCCATAACGGAGTACTTTACTATTTCTGAAAGCAATAATCCAAACATATTGTATTGCCCTTTGAATATTCAGCTGTATAGTACACGCTACTCAACATTGGTATGTAGTAATATCATGAAATATGATTAATATAAAAGAATAACTCTGAAATACCAGAAGCAACTGATGAAATACAAGAATTGTAAAATAATTTGAAACACAGTTTGATATACAACGTCATATATAACGTTACTTTATCCTTTTAAAACTCCACCCAGAATACGTCATAAAGCAGTGGCGCTATCCAAGGCCTTTACGCTATCAGAAACAGAAACAGACAACGTCAGGGAAAAGTGCTTCGAACTGAAGACCAATTTATGAAATGCCATTTTGCAGAGTACGTCATGCGTAGGTCACTACGCACATGTGTGGCATACGCTTTGTCCATATGTATGGATTGAGCTAGGTACAATAGTGCAAATAGACCAGTTTGAAATCAAAAGAAAATTATACGAAACAGCGGGCATGTCGTAAAAGGTGTTTTTCAATTGGTTTGACTAAATATAAAACGACATGGGACGTACAATTTCACACATTACGTTTTCACACATTACGTTTTTACACATCACGTTTTCACACATTACGTTGAAATTAAAGGTTATTTGTAAAGATGATGATGACGCAGCAGCTTAGGCATTTGGAAATCAATGCAATCGCAGTCTCCTGGAATATCCAATTAAACAATTTACGGCAGTGGTCCGTCGTTTTGACTTTTCACCCTGTTCAGCAGTCTACGTCATCAGTAACGACGTACCTCTGTGCCATGACGCATCACAGCGCGATATGACCTTGTGTGTACTCACGCACCTTATCACAATAGAAACATACAATAAGAAATTGTTCTTTAAGTATAACCCCAGAACTTGATTGTACCGTGTGAAAACCTACAAAACAGGTTAATTTAACATTTGGATCAATATTCAGCTGGCAAATAGGAAATGTATAAGAGGTTTTAGTAGAAGAACAATATCTGTGTAAACAAGAACCTGTCCAATCCACTGTTGATTTTTAAATCGTGATTGCTTCGTGTGTATACGCATCTGTACAAGCCATAACGTGTGAGGCCTGCTACGTACATGCATTCCACATGAAACAATTGTACCACAGGAATATTGTATTTGTTTTGTATCAAATGCTACTGCAATGTAATTACACATAAAATCTGTTTGCTTAGGCACATCAAAGGAAGGGAGTACAAATGAATTACTGGAAAAAATAGAGCGTTCTTTTATTATGTTCATAAAGTCATGATAATTAGTTTAGGAATGCATTGAGACCCTATTCAAAAGACTCATTTAAAATAAGTTTTTTGTGCTTGAAATATAGTTGTCTACAATTCAAGCATGTTTATCAACCACCTGTTTGTTTACATATTCAAAATAACGAATTCTGATTGGTCAGTTCAAAAATGTGTGTATCAACTGTTAAGGTCAGAGGTGAAGAATCAGGAAATCTGAATTATGAAACTTGCTAATCTGGCTTATTTCTAGTTTACTTTCTAGTTTACTTTCACATTTAAGTTATGCTGATGGTGTTTTCTGGTGATAACTATTTGAATCTGTCCAAAAGTTTACCAAATAATATAGTTTGATATAGCATTAATCTCCTTTAATGGGCCTTTAAATTACACACACACAAACACATCGGGTTTTCCTATTCTTTAGTACCGAATCCTTTGAAACATTATCGTTAAATAATACAGACAAATGTTCGATCACAGTGATTCAGGATTATTTGGTTCCTTTTTTAATTCGCAATTGATATATTTTTGATTCAGAACTTGTTTGATCATTTTTGGGCAAATACCGTTTTTACCTTTTGCACCGCTTTATAGCAGCAACAGACTCTTACAGCCAGATCTTATATTGTCAAACAATGGTTTAAAAGCCGTAAAAGAGCAAGAGTGGTATCGAGGGTCCCAGGTTCGATCTCCGTTAGAGGGAAAGTGCCGGGTCTAACCCACAAATCGGCGCAAATACCGTTTTCAGAAAGCAGTCCTCGAGAGTGATTTTATTGTCTTCAAGCTTTTGTCATAATCGATGTAAAATGAGAAAAAAGTTTAAACTAAAACCGTATTCTGCCGCACACTAAGCGATTTATTGACATGGTTGCGGATGGTTCGATTGTCCCTCTACTGAACCGTTTAACGGACAAGTGGGACACATCGGGACAAAATCGTGCATCTTAAAACACACACACAAACAGATTTCATACCGGACGTTTTCTTTCATAGGGATCAGGCCGATCGAAGATAATAATTCATTTACTTCCAGAGATACTTAATGCTCTGCGTTTCAACTAACGCCAAATGATATCATAAAACACTAAAAGGTTTCTGAATCTATCGACATTGCCTTAATGATGCCGTCATACTTTTGGCTCGAAAAACGCAGGACGGGAAGGAAAAATGTCCACCCTTGACAAGATGAGCGGCTGTTTGATCTAGCTTTCGGACACAAATCATGGCAACAGGTCATCAAAACGTGGATTCTACATTCTTAGATTTTACAAATAACTCACTTAATCTAGCACGTTGAAGGACCTTGAGTCCAGGCGTTTCCCCCTCTCAGCTGGTTACCTCATGTAACACACGTAAGACGTATAAAGTCACTGACCTGATATTATAATATCATTGTGTATAAGTACATTTCTTCCCTCAACGTATACTTGTACGTAAATCAAATATTTTCTTGTGTTTTATTGCGTTTAATCGTCTGCTGTTGACAAGTGTGGTCGTAAATATCTTCGTTTTAAACCAAAGGCAAACGTATAAAACAATTTATGAAATAGTGTGACATGAAGACAATTTACAAACTAATTTGTTTGACCCAAACCATTACTCCGGTCTCAGACAGCTTATAAATGAACGAAGCGATTGTCCTGGACTACATTTCATGTTTTTTTTTATAATTGTTTATAAAAGCGACTTCTGTAGTATACTTGGCACATATCGGAACTACTAGGGTATTTCTGTGGATTGAGAAATACAATTTTTCATTGGATGAACCCGATGTGTTCAGATTGACTCGGAACTAAACAAAGTAGATGACTGACATGAACACGAGACACGTGACTTTTGCAGACCCGTGGGAGGTGCTCACGCCCTCGCCCCAGCATTTAACACTAGTCTGTCACATTGGGTGGTTTATTAGATCGAATTCAAAGCACACATGACGGTTATTGTTAACCCTTAAAATGCTGGTTAATTTTCAAAGAGTAGATTTTGTGTCGTCTGCTTTCCAAAACCTTAAATATCTGCTTAATTCTGACGAGGAAATATACACTGAGAAGTAAGCAGATTGGATCACAGGCCAGCCACCAAATAGTTTAGCGGATGGCCTTGATTAAACCAGTTTGAATAAGCATGAAGCCAGTTCAAGCACGGAATGGCTAAGTGTTTTTACTTCATTATGTTGAATAGAAATTTAAATATCACAAGGGGGAAACTGCAAAAGATTTTTCCTGATCATTTCGAAACGAATGCATTTGAACACATAACTTAGATTTAAAGAATTAAATCGGTTGGTGATGTATATATTTATATGCTTTACATCGTATTCAACAATATTTCAGTTATCTTATAAAGAACAACATATCTATCCGCAATCCTCGTATCTCATCATATTACGAAACACCCTCAATCTCTACAGCATAGCAACACTAAATAAGGACAGGGTCTAACATCTACGCTACAGTGGTGACTCTTTAGCTCAGAGGTTATGATCGTGGCCTCTCGTCCGGGCAAACCGGCCTAAACCTCCACAGGGGACCTTAAAGCCAAGATAGATTTTTCTAGCTACGCTTGTTTGTAAGAATCACTAGACGCGTAAGTATTAATAGAACCTCTCCTGTGTACCGTTTTACTAAACATTTTACGCTTAAGGTAGGAGTAAGTCCAAAACAACAGTTCCTCTTATTTCAATATTTGGCTGAGCAATATTGCAAAGTAACATGTCATTGAAAGCGTCTCTCCGAGACGCCTCCAATGACGTGGCACATTGCAATATTGTACTTTTATTGACGATACTAACGATGTTTTAAGTTTTGACTTACGCAAATATTTTCCTTAAATGGTTTATTAAAACAGTACCCAGAATCTCAATTTCTAAGGCACTGCCTGCTTACTCGTTATTCATAAATGAAAATTTCAAACATTTAAAACATTTCAAGTCGCCCCAAATGATAGACATAAACATGACCGGTCAACATCATGCTGTCACTGTGATTGGTGATCATGACGTCCAGCATATAGTTCGCCCTTCTACATCATATACCATTCGTAGGATATGTATGTAACACGTAACTATATAGAAATGTTTGGTAGTTTTCTAGAAAAAGACTTTTGTGTCGTCTGCTTTCCAAAAATCCAAATATCTACTAGATTTGTTAAGGAATGAAACTCAGAGTAGCGAACAGGTTAGATCACTTGGTGGCTCGCCTGGATCTAACCTGTTTGCATTAGCATGACGTCGGTTCCAGCACTATATGGGTTAAGAGAGGCGCTACTTTATCATGATGCAAAAAAAAATTCCTTTCGGCATTTATACCTTTCTCTCCTATCTTATTAAGAAGCTTCATCGTTTAGGACAAATCTATCAAACAGCTTCATGTGATCCAAACTAGAATTATTCATTAGATTTTCCTTTCCACTTTGGTATTCAACATAACCTATACAAAAGAGGGTGCAACATTCTAATACTGGATCCTTGTGGAGTGGATTGTACACGGCAACCGTGAATTACCAAGTAAGGCATTTATAGAAAAAAATAGTTGGAAACGAGGATAAACCCATATTGAAAACGCAACACTAGAATGATAAGACTGTTTTATGTTTGGTCGAATTTGTGTCATAATCCCGTCATAATCGATGATCGTCAGCATTCGATGCTTTCATTGGCATTCTTGCAAAGAAGGGTAGTAATTCTACAAGTCTGCTGAATGAAACGAAACGAATCTCTCGGATAGCATTGTTTTCCTTTCCAGCAAAATTGTTTCTTCCATTTATTAAAGGAACGCGTTATGGATAATACGAGAAAGGGTTACCAAAGTTAAAGTGCTTTGAAGTGCTCCATCTTTCAGACAGACCTTGATGAAAAACAACGCATGTCCTTGACGCGATTCGAAAAGGTGACTCTACTACCACCCGATCACAAAGAGGGTGTTGGGTTTGATCTTGATAAACCCATAGTTTACAAACGCCAATCAGGGCAAAGGCGATGAGATCATAGCTAACGTGCTAAAGAAACACTTTTTGTTCATGCAATGAATTTCACGGGTTTTGGGAATAGCACTCTTTATGTCTTTTCGTGTTTAGAATGAAATGCATCTTTCAAAAAAAACATTTTTATGACCAAAATGCTTTGTTTCACGTCACCCCGGTTGAAATATTCAATTGTCATCTCCTAATTTAAAAGTTTATTGGCACACACGCATTCATTCAAAATGAAAAAAAGGTCTAAGAAGACATCAGCGTATGCAACAAGATACGTATCCGGTTTTTGAGACCATGCATTGCAAAATTGTATTGGGTAGAATTGTCCATTGGTAAAAAAACCCAAAAAACAACGAACGTCATGGAAATTATTTACAAACAAATGTACACTATTGTCACGTTACACGTCAAAGGATGCCTCTCAGATGGACAATACTTATACTTTGTTACTTTGGCACTGTTTGGGGCATTACTTTTCACAATACTGAATTTAGAGCTTTATCAAGGTCATATGAATTCCTAGAATAAGATGTTAATTTAAACGTTACTCATGTGTTTCATAGTCGATCAACATTACCTACACTCTTCTTTGTTGAATCTTATACGCCAACATGTAGATGCTGTGTTACTATTGTTGTTTTGTATTGATTTTAAAACACAATCAGTTCAAGTTTCAGGGTCAATGCTATACGGTTAAGATCAGATAAGTAAATAGATAATTAACAAGTTTTAAAACAGATATCGTGGTCAAGTAAAAGTACAAGACCGAGTGTTACCTTTTACTAGTAGATATAGTTTGACTAAGATGCGCAATTTAGTCCGGGACGCATGTTTCT